>OY986057.1:15098832-15278081 GCA_963920205.1 Stenodema calcarata | reverse complement strand
GGAAAGAAATAAACTCAAAAACCTTGGATTTGTCATACGTTCAGACGTCATTCGTTCACTTCAAAGGATGTGAACCAATGGAAAGCTGGGTGTACGGATGACAGTCAAGGTGAGAGCTACCTGTGAATCGTATTATTTTCACATTCTTTCTTTTGGAACTTGTGAAATATGCAATCAAAAAGGGTTATCTCACATCTGTGGCAAATTTATGGCCCCCTTTTGTGAACATTGTGAACAATTGGTTCTTGCTTATATTTTAGGTTCTGAGCAAAAATGGCGCCCAAAAGCAGGGAATAGAAAAAAATGTATGACAAACTCAGGCAAGAGAGGATAAAAAGTAACCCAGAATTGTTGAGATTAGACCAGATGCAAAGGCGAGAGAAAAGGAAATTGGGAGAAAGGGTTCAAATGATTTCAGACATATCAGGCCGATCCAAAGATCAAAAAGAAAGCAATGGAAGGCTGATGCATCAGCCTATCGGCATAGGAAAAAGGCCAGCAAAGAGTCAGTGGATACGCCTATCGCAAATACCTACTCCTATAGTACGAGTAAATAGGTTTCTTCAACACCAGCGGCTTCTCGCCAATGTTCTTCAGGAAGAAAAAGGCTTCGAAGAGACAGGAGTGCTGTAGTCCGTAAGAACATGATACTGCGAGAACAAGTGGCCAGGCTCCAAAGGATAATGTCATTCGTACACCATTGCGTCATTCCTTCATTTTATTGATTTCTTTTTTAATTGATATTATTATTATTAGAGCATATTAAGCGCTGCTGCAGGTCACATTTGGTTGAGTTTCCATAAAGGAACGCACGCACATAAAATTTTCACCAAACAATCAAGTTTTGAAATTTTGATAAAAGACCTGTCCGATTGTAAGTTTTCCTGAGAATGGCCCATAAACGAACAGTTAGAAATCTACAAACTACAAGAGAAAATCCTTTTAGCATAATAAGGATTAATTTAGATCTAAAAACGATTTGTCATATAAGACTGTGAAATGTTTTTACCCTGTATTCTGAGACTGTAATGTCGTATCATACGTATGAAACAGTACGTAACATTTATACAAGTAACTATATCTAGCCATGGAATGTTACAAGGAGACAATCCAATAAGAAATTCGCTTCGTCAGACCTCTTGTTTTTTTCTCTCTTTAATCCACGGAACTCCCACTCTGTCTTTGAAGTTGTTATAGCACATATAGATTAATAAGTAGGAGGTTAATGTGTTTGATGCACTAAGATGGAAAAAACACACTCAGACAATATGCAAAACAACTGCACTATGGTATTGTAACTCGTATTCGTTTCATTTAGATTCTGTGGGAGATTGCCCTCTCAAACCACTACCTATGCATCCATGAAATTCGAATCCGTGTTCAGTACGCTACGCGTTATGATTTCATTGAAAACAATCTAGCCACACTTGACTCACTTTAACGGTTCTATTATTTGTATATGCTTCGTACACCGTCGTTTTGCTTATCACAATTGATGAAACAACAGAGCACTCTATGAGAGCTCAAAACTAGAAAACTATAATACGAGTAAATTATAGAAAAACTATAATACGAGTAAATTATAGAAAACTATAATGCTAACTCGTATTAGCAATTAATCATCTTTTTTCATGATCATTTTTTTCCGTGCTTTTTCCTCTGATTTGATTTTTTGTTGGATGCGTTTCTCATTGCAAATGAGTGGGGAACGTGATCATTGGGCTCCTCGTTTTTATAAACAAACATATTGAATGGTTCACGCCTTACATCGCCCGCTCCAAGTTTTTTTCCCCCAAATATTTGTAGTTAACTCCAAAACCCTGCAAATACTTGACACAACGGTTTATCATCTTCTTCGTGCATATCACCCTTTAGTCTAGATCACTATATTATAGATGAAACGTTTACAGAGATGGTAAATTAAAGAACATGGTTATGGTATATTGAGTTAATTATTAATATTAGTAAGTTATTTATCATATTATTATTAATTAGGTATATTAATAATTGATTAATAATGATCTATTATTAATAATTGCTACTAATAAAATACTACAGAGTGGGAGTAACACTCATTATTAATTGTTATCAAATAACTCGATATCTGAAAACCATGTGCTGTTCGAATCATCTGGGCGAGTATAACCATTGACCAGACAGGCTGCCGCATGATTGACGCTCATGTTGACGACTTTCGATCTGCTCCCACTTCGAGCCCTCATTGTGACCGGACAGCTGGTCGTGTAAAGCACCGGAAGGTCTCAAAATATCATCTGAATTAAACTCTATCCAGAATGAACTGAAGACTACCATTCTATTGATAATTTTCGAGGTATGCCGTTTTCAAAATTTCAAATACCCCTTTCTATTGACGAAGGGGTAAGAAAAGTTTCAAGGATCATCCTGGGGCAGGTCCGAACCAGTAAACCATATCATAACTTCAGGACAACGCTAAATGGGCAAAGTGGCGCAAACGGAGGATGGCGGACGGACGGAATTTTCTTTCGATTTTCTGAATTAACGTATCTTGAAAAGTAAAATCTCAAAATTTGGAGAGGGAAAATTTTAGTTTTTTCTTTGGTCGATTCCAATGGTTCATTTTCGAAGATAATAAACCAAAATCATCCTGTTTCAAGTGGAAACTCCTCATTTTCATTTCTTCTTGCCCCCCCCCCCCATAATAAATGCCACCCTGAAACCCTCCAAATTCTTGATCATTTGCTCTATTTTTGAACGCTTGATCCCTTATTGAAATCCGTTATTGTGATTGAGTGCCACAAAAGCTGAAGTATTAGAATTTGGAATGATTTTCAGCTAATAAGGAACAAAAAGTCATTAGGAAGAAGGTGAGAGTGGGATAATTTTGTGACGTTGTGAATATTATAATAGACGTGAGTTTTTTCTGTATGGAGAGTGTTCTCTTCTGAAATGATTTATCTCTCAGGTTGTACAGGTTGAGGTTTTAGGCAATGAAACTCCGAGAATATTATTCGCTGGGAAGAAAGGAGCGTAAAATGTGCTTAGTAAGCAGACATTTTACGTTCTCCAATCTGCGTCTTCCCAGCGTTGGAAACACTAGCTGTTATTATACAATTGTTAAGTATGCATTTCTACAACTGCGAGCTGAAAAACTCTGCAAATTCTTGACACAACGGTTTATTATCTTCTTTGTACAGATCACCCTTCTGTCTAGGTTACTGAATGATAGATAAATTATTATTATGAATTACCATTAATTATTAAGCTATTAATATTTATTGTTGGTTATTATTCATTTTTATGCTTCATTAATAATAGTAATTATTAAATAATATTTATTAACTCGATATTTGAAAACCATGTGCTGTTTGAAAATTAACCCGACAGGCTGCCTCACGATTCACTCTCACGCTACGATTTTCGATCTGCTTCAACTTTGAGCCCTCATTGTGAACGAACGGCTGGTCGTACAAAGCTGCGGATGGCCTTCAAAAGTTCTGAAAAATCAACTCTATGTAAATGTAAACTAAAAACTATACCGTTCTATTTGAATTTTTCGAGATAGTTCAAAATTCGTATTGAACCCCTTCCCCTTGACCTATGGTTATGAAAAGCTTCGAGGAACATTGTGGGGTTGGTCCGAGCCTGTAAACCGAATATCGTAATTTTAGCACAACACCAACTGGGCAAAGTGTCGCGGACGGCGTACAACGGACGGCGGGACGGCCTTTTTCTGTTAAAAATTCGATTTTCTGAATCTAGGTACGTATCATGAAACGTAAACCAACAAATTTTGAAGGGGGGTTAAAAAATCTTTTTCTTTGGTCGATTCCAATGGTTCATTAAGGTGAAGATAATAAACCAATAGGTATTGCGCATGTATCTAAATTCAACGGAATTTTTCAATGGCAACCTCGTCTAGGGAACAATTTAGAGTAGGCTCATCATAATTGAGATGGAGATTCTCTAGAATTGGTTTTCCAAACTTTAAAATCAGAGTCATTTGAAATTCAGATTCTCCACCAAATAGGTGGTAAATTGAAATCATGTCAGGAAGGTGACTGTGATTATTGTCAATTCTGATATACAATATAATCGTTTGGTTTTTTCCAGCTATAATTCTCGGCATCGGACACTGTAACTTTATTGGTACAATTCCGGCGAAACTAGTCTACAAACGGGAATCAACATATCTGCCACACAAAGAAGAGCCAAATTTTGAACACGCGTTGCTCAAAACATCCGATGAAGTTTCTCATATTTGTATTAGTAATATTAGTTTTGCTGAGTTGACCATATTGGGTATCTCACATACATGTGGAATCTGACGTTAAACTCAATGCTTCCGATCCTTCAGACCTGGTAAACCCCGTTATCAGCCCGGGGATCGAACGAGGGACTCCATGTACAGGCTTCACACCAACGCACTAATCCGATCTACCTCGGTGAACGCAATAGTTGTACCGTACATTTAAGATAACAATTTTACATCAGATTCGTTAGTAATTGTCATTTATTGTATTGTCAATCCATTCATATTTGAGAATTAATTCAAGGATCTCACCTTGATATAATACGTAATTCAATAAAGCACGAATTTCAAATACTACATAGATCAATAGGTCTACATCCATCAAAATAAATCCCATCAATGATTGCTTACCCAGGATGAAAGTACACGATCAATGTTTGTTGAGGTTTTATTGGTCATCAATCACCCTTATTGGAAGTGAAAAATACAAATTTTCAATAAAATATGTGAAATGACTTCATTTAACTGGTTTTATAAATTATGTCTTCTTTTTTTGGCGAGTAGTCCTTGGATTATATATTTTTCAACTGTGAACACGACGGTGAAATCAGAATTTCAATATCTCATTCCGTTATCGGATTAGAGCAGATGAACAGTGAAGAACAACCTAATTAACAACCACGTTTCTTCCTCTTCAAAGTGCCCCAATTTGAGAACGGGATAAGATATGGCAATTCTGACTTCACCATCGTGATCGGCGTTAAAAAAGTGTTTAAAATGAGGTGTCACTCGTCAGACTGCTTCGTTTTTAGAATTTATGGGTAATTTCCTCCCCCCCCCCCTTAAAATCCCCCTAAGTCCCACTTAGAGAGTGCCCAATTCTACCTCTCGATTGTCAGAGATTTTTTGTGCAAATTTCAACTTTTTATCTCAATTCTATCGAGAGTGATCGTATAGTATGACACGTACATATAGTATATATGATTTTTGGTGTCGTTTGGTAGTCAATTCAGGATGATCTGAAATGTATTTTAGTATAAAATGTTTTCGGAAATTCGAGTTTCAAAAATTTCGGACTGGGAACAAAACTCATTAAAAACTAAAAAAAAAAAAAAAAAATAACGATGGCAGTAACTCAATAATTTAACATGGAACATGTTTTTGGGGACGTGATCTGTTGTGATACCTTGTAATTAGTAGCTAGCTCAGTGATGGTAAATAATTGATTGGTCGGTCATCATTTATAACAAGAAGTACCTACCAACGAATACCCGAAATTGCGAAGTATTTCAGAACAAGAAACTCGATATCATAAATTAAATGGATGAATTAAATGAATGACTTTAAAAAATTGGATTTCATAGGTGAAACCACGTAAATATCTCCATGAAATTACAGATATCTTGGCAAATCGGGCGATATAGAATGTTTCCGAGATCAAAAAATAGGTAATACAAACAATAGAATTAAAAATATAAATATAATTACAATACATAAATAATCAATCGCGCTGCATTTTTTCTCTCTTTTCCTCTTCTTCCAATTCTCCAGTTCATCTCCTTATCTGTTCGGCCATTTCATATTTGTCCAAGGTGGTGGATTGAAAGGTATGAAGTTATGAAAATTTATCAATTTGAAGCACAAATAGGTCTGACAATGAAAAACGTTTGAATAGAGCTGACTGAGACGTCTCACACCCCACTTCCTCGTCGCATAAGTAATGGGATTAGACCTGAAACGGTTTCTAGTCATTCAGATCATCAAAACTAACACGTACTTCGGAGGAATGACCCCTGGGATTCTCTAATGAGATTTGATTTCAAAAATACTGCTCACCTCTCGAGGGTTAAAGTACTATGTATCGGAGTCCATTAAAATAGAAAAACAAAATACAGAAAACTATACCGTTCCATTGAAAACTTCCGATTGACCTTGGATTATGAAAAGTTTCAAGGATCATCTCGGGCTGGTCCGAACTTATATCCCGAATTTCAGAATTTCAGGACTATTCTTACTTGGTAAAGTAGAGCGGACGGACGGATTTTTTTTTCAAACATAAATCCAAAATATATAAGGGGGGTTAGACTTCTTGTGTAGATTCCAATGGTTCATTATCGAAGATTACAAACCAAAATGCCGATCGACTGCATTTAAATTAGCTTTTCCATTAATTTTAAATATTTACTCAGCTTGATAACATTTTATTTAATGTTTCTTCAATAAAAAATGAAAATCGAATGACAAAAATCAAACAGATGGGTACCGTGCATGCGTACATAAACTGTTGTTAAATAATGCTAAAAAGCGTGATGATGTCCTGGTAATGACATATAGAAGTAGCATGCCACTATCCCACTGAAATGTCACTTTACAATTTATTCGAATACTTGTGATAAACTTGTCTACGATTTAGTAACCAACTTCATATTGTCATGCTTGTGTTAAAAATAATATATATATATATATATATATATATATAAAAGGTAATATTTTATCATATTTATTCATTAGTGAATCCCAGCTAACAAATTTTAAATAACTTGACTTTCTTCAGGATCTCAGACGAAACAATAATCCGAACGTCGCCGAATGAGAAGTTGATTTGTAGGGTTTACATTTGAACAAACGTAAAGGAACAGGAGCAGACTCTAAGGGCCAGTCTGAAAGCAAGCGATGCTGCAGTAAAATAACGGATGAGAGGGAAGTTTTATTGTTACGACTACTCAGTGCAGTCGTGCTTCCGCGTTCGTAACTTGCGGAAGCATCGTGAGAGGAAACAATTTCTTTCTTCCAGGATTAAAATATCCGCTTGCGTTTGCTATACAGAACTCTCTGACAAAATGTGGTTCCTCGTTTGTCTATGTGCCCGCAGATCCTTGCGATTATCTGCCATACTCCAATCCCAATACCTGGCTTTAAAGGCGTTTTCAGGGCCGTGGAGGTTTTAGAGCGTCATATATGAATCGCAGGATTTTCTTTGTCAATGAAAATTATGACAGTCTGTCAGATGTCGGTTGGAACAAACCTGAGTCACTCCTCAGCACTGCCTCCCTTAACTCGATCCCCTCCCCACCCATATGAATCAGCCTTCATTCAGCTACTAGTCATTATCCCTTACTCTGACGTCAAAATCGTGCTTGATTACTTGGATTTCTTTACTAGTACCTATCACCAATGCACACCAACGATAAAAATACCAATTGTGAGTAGTCCTGATCCAAATCCGTGTCCTCATTCGTATTGACTCATACAGAACCTGCCACTCGTCACAGACACGCACAAAGGTCACAACCAACAACTGAGACCATTTTGGGCGAGTCGTTGCATCGGAAACATCGTGGGCTATGCACACCAAGAGTTCCGTAAAAAACGCTTGCAAAACTTTCAACAAACCAGCCATTTTCAGGCTCCTGATGATGATATTTTCCTCTCAGCTTTCCTTAATGTCACAGACGAGTTCTGAAATGTCGCTTTTGACTGACTAGACATCTGCCTGATTCCACTTAATATCATCACGGAGTTTCTCTCGGTTCAGATTCAGTCGGCTCTACGAATGAGGGACCCTAAAGAATACTTCTAGAATCAGTGAATAAATAGCATCTACAAATGGACCAAAATGTAAAGAATTAGACTTATTGAGGCCTTGACAACACACACCACTGTCATATACCGAGAGGTTAGCCCTGTCCCAAGTAACATAAGCTCTCCGACCATACGATATGCCAACACAGACACGTTAAGGGAAAAGCATGGAGAAGTCAACCTGAAATTCCAGGAGGTGTCAGTACAAGATTCATGGGAATAAAATCCGAACTACCTGTTCGCATCCGCACAAAATAAAAACCCAGGAGGTTTGAACGGAAGAGACTTCTCAGGCTTGGGATTGAAATGGTGGAAAACGTCATTAGAACAGGATTAGAGGAAAACCGCCTCCTCAAACATACAGATGTCGAAATTAAATTTATTGGAGATAGATGCAAAGACTGAAGAATATCAAACCTTCGGACCTAGTTACGTTTCACAGAGCTGACAAGTCAATTGATGGCATTGATTCACAAGAACAACTTACGCTTGTGGTAATAAAGTTTTAAACGGAAATTTAATTTTGTCTAGAAAAGCGGCCGGTCTTTTTGCGCGGCAATTGCAGCTATTGCTATTGATTTCCGAATGTAGTAGTAGCTCCTGTATTCATGCTTGAATTGATCATTTTACATGATGACATTATCCAATTTAGTTGAGTTTTGTTTTATTTATTTATTTATTTTATTTTTTTTTTTTTTTACGCCATCTCTTAGAAACATTGAGACTTGTAATCTTTTGACGTTTGTAGTGAACGTTTCTTCAGTTAAGCCATGTTGTTCCTCATTTTTGTTCTATCCCTGAATTCGCTAAGAATGTCCTGTCACTTTTGCTATTCAATAGTTTTCTTCATCAATTGTTTATTTTTTATTCTAGTGCGATCACTGAAGGCTTTGTATTTTTTTCTGTCTTCCTCGCGAAACAAAGAGGAAGATTTGTTTACTAATGCGTGCTTTTTAGTGGGCAAATTCCTTAAATCTTAGTCGATTCTAATGGGTCCTAACGAAGATAATAAACCAAAATGTGTATAGATGAATCGCACACATTTCCGATTATTACACTGATTGAGTTGTATACGTTTCTTCTAGAATAGGGGCACCAATTGACTATTAAAAATTCCTTATTCCGATGTTTCCATTACACGTTCTTCCATAATGGTCTTTGGTCGCTCGAAAAATTGTGATGTGTATTTATGATGCACCAAGAGTTTACCTACCATCAGGATTTCAATGAGTTAGACCCAAAAGTATTATCAGCATGCAACGACACAATTATTGCTGAAGCAGCAGCGCTATAGTGTCGCAAAAAGCAATTAATCAAAATCCGAGGGTCCGTTGAAGAATCTACACCAGGAATTATGTAAACCTCCTTTTCTGGTTGGTATTTGGTTCACCTGCTACTCTTCGGTTCCTTACCCTTGCCTAAGAAATAGTAGAGATGGGACAACAAAGGCTATGATCAATTTGAAAAGCAGATAAGTATACTCGTACTGCATTGCAGGGTTCAAGTGGCTATCACTTTCGAAATTTAAACAACGTTTTTGCCGAATAGCAAGCAAAAGAAATGTGTGTTTTTAAAAACAGCTGTCCTGTTGGCAAATCCAATTGCAGTCCGAAATATCTCTCTACATTCTCAAATGAGGAATGAAGTAAATTTGGCCCCGATAGTGTTACCATCTCTTATTACTGATTTTCATCAATATATCGTTTCATTTACCGTTCCGCAATTCATTCTTCCGTCCCTTTATAGGGCGAGTACATTTTTAAATGAGGGCTGTTTACAACGTTTTTGTCTAAAGAAAAGTTAATTATGAAGGTGGAGAAGAACTGGGTGTTATTTGTCGGACAATGTGAAATATGGCATTTAAGTGAAGGGGGATACCATCCAAGATATCGGCGAACACTTCGTATACAATTATGAAAAATCCACCATCTCTTATTAAAAAATAATAAAATTATGGGTTGGAAACGGTTGTAAAGTTTATATTTTCTTTTCCTTCTTAGTGGGTTTTTTCTTCTTCAATAACACGTAAGCACTATAAGATTTTTACGATATCCGGTTACCAATCATCGGTAATATGAAACGACATATACTTTGAAAATGAGCAAGTCGGTAAGAGTGTTTCATGTTAGAGGTGGATGAAGAATGTTTTATCAACCTCTGCACACATTTTCCGCTGTTATTTAAAATGTCTACTAAGTGCGCTTCTTCACATACCATAACATGGACAAATTCTATTATTTCATGACCAGAAATTGGTTGTTTAATATTCCAAGCATGGGAATTATAATTCATTATAATTATTATAATGCAATCAAAAATTATCATTATTAGTCCGAAATTAGCGGGAAACCATCAGTAGACTACTCCCTAAAAACCGTGAAAATTTGAGCTCAAAGCGGTTAGTACTCGGTACACGGAATTGAGAAAATTCCTATAGTTATCGACACTAATGGACCGTACAATACACGAATTTAAAGTATGCACTAAGATAATAATACAACAGCATCTGCTGACAGGTTCAACTTGATAATTGTATGATAATAATTACTACCCGTTGTAAAGTGGTTGCTTTACTCTAATAAACACAGGGGAAATAATTGACTTCACGAGCTGAGAGAAGTTATTGCGTCGCATCCAAGATTTGAGCAGGTTACTTTCTTGCAATTCAACTCATCCCTTCATTTTTTCCGTTTCCTAAATCCACGAACTCACCTCTTCTCTAAGCAGTGATAACTGTCGTCAATTACCCCCGGTGGAAAGTAATCAGGGGCGAGATGCATAATGTGGGTATAACACGGTGCCTATACCAATAAGTACCTATCGATAATGATATTTCAAGTTCTGATTCACGTGTATTTCAATGTTGAAATCAATGAAGTTAAACTAGGAAATGTTAGTGCGAGTAGGTGGGCATCGCTACTGCCTTGCTACAGTATTTTATTTATGTAAATTTTTCTTGATGAAAGAAGAATGGGGAAACCCTCTTGGATCTTCATGGATATCTCTGGGGTTATCTGGGATGTTGCATGCTTTTCTTTATCTATTAATAATTCACGTAAGCTCATTAATTTTTGCGTGAGAATAGCGTCGCGCTCCAGATGATGTGCTTAATTATGGTCAAGTAACACATAAGCATACAGGATGTTGGGAAAAACCATTAGGAGAAGGAAAATACAGAGAAAATAAAAAAAAATAAAAAGATAAAGGAAGGATTCTTTCCAGTGAATTTATGACAGCTCACCTCCGTCTATAACTAAAGAGCTAACAAATTCGATGAAACGCATTTGTAATATCACGATTTAAATTGTTGTTTTCCGAGGGAATAACGGTACCTACTTTAAAAGTGTACTCTTAAGAATCTGTATCTGATCGATACATGAAGAGTCCTACCATGCAATGGCGGGCGGTTGGATGCAGCGACCAGTCAACTGGAAGATATTTACTATTGTGTGAAATGGAGTTTTAAAATGAATAACCAAGTATAAATAATAGAGCATCAAAACTCTCAATGCAGCTTTAACTACAGAGGTTTTCAAAGTGAAACTGCGCCTGAAAGTCAATCCAAATGATCTACTAAATCAAAACAAAAAGCATCAGCTACTCAAGCTGTGACGACCTCGCCAAGACAAATTATTTTTTTTTAAATCATGTCATGCATTTAGGCAAAATTGTGTTTCCAGCCACAAAGTTTCGTTTCGTGGTTTTTCTAGATTCGTGTCGTGTATATGTATCCAATTTTAAAAGTTCTCGATCCACAATTGTTCTCTAATAATTCTAAAGCCTATAAAAATATAAAAATCAAACTAATAATCTGGGCGGATTGAAAATTTTCAAGAGGTTTTGTTAGTTTTATCAATTTCATTTATTAATTCTTCTTAAGGATATGAAATTTAGGCGTACCAATTGTTGTGAACTGGGGTCAGAGTCGCTCCTCAAAACTCTTTGGTGTTCCGGGGATGTTTGATGGTGGTTAGGTGGACCCTCGGATTTGCTTCGCCTGCAGCTGCCATCTCCAACATCTCGACCTGCGCACTGCACTAGCCCTAGTCAATTTGACGCTCAAATTCAATTTAAACTCATGCATGATTGGCTTCTAACTCCACTGAACCTTGTATGACTGGGGATTCGACCCCCCTCCCATCGATCCCCCTAAGGGTACCTAATTCATTATCTTTCTCGCTAAAGTTTGAAGTAGATCGGCTTATTTTAGGCAAATTTTCCCTTGAAGAGGTACAAATGATCAAACCCGAAGGTTGGTTCAAACGAAGCTTCTGATAACCATAATCATTTTGAGTGAACAAGTTATTTATCTAACCGTCCAGTTTATTAAAAATGTCATTGTCAACCATAATGCCCAGACTTCGATTCCGTCAGAGGTGAGCTAAGTGTGCCAGGAATAGGACATGATTGAGAATGAAGGCCTAGTAAATCATCGAAAACACCTTTGGACACTGACAAACGTAACAATGATGTATATCACAGCGCAGTAGTAAATCACACCTTTCCAACAAGAGCAATACGTCTTATATGTGTTCAAATTAATTATAAAGCTAACGACTGACACTCCCGGAACGAATTCAACCCCGACTGGTATTTATGATAGAACATGGAGACTGCGGAAAGCAATGACTTGTGGTTTTCCACATTCCAGGTTTTCAGACTCATAAGTATGTGTGATAACGAGTTGTACTTGAACAGAGTATCGGAGTATTCATTAGGCCAAGTTAGTATGCGATGACTACGGAAAGCTACTTTTATATTTTTATTCGCCTTGATATAACTGGCTGTATTGGAGGTAATAATGAGAAGAATGAAGTACAAAATAATGCTTAATTGAACGTCTTCTCTACGCGGAGTGAAGCAATAATACTATGATGCGGCTAAGCATTGATAGGTATATACTATGAGCAAAATGCATACTGTCCATCATAGTCAAATTGAAATTGAATGCTCATCAATCCAAGTATTTGAATCAAAACATTGACGAATGCATACGAATGGGTAGCATCACAGACATGAAGCAAAATCTAGACACCAAAGGAGAAAAAATGTGTAATCCAAGTAAATAATCATCTCATCAATAGTTCAACGTGAAAATGTAAAACAAACAGGAAAACAGACAGAGTGAAAATCAACATATTCCTACTAAACTTGGAAATGAGTGCACGGCAATATTACAGTAATACAACAATAGCGAGACCATTATTGTGTGATCTACTGATACAAAGACCTATGAGTCAGCAATTTAACCAAGTCAATGAGCTTATTCTTATCTTGTTCCTGATTTAATAACTATTTATACAAGATTCCATTCATAACAGCACCATGAGAAATGTCTTCACAAAAAACAAAAAGAAATGTCCTTTTTTTTATAGAATAGAAGAAAAGATAGATATCATCACAAACAAAAAATCATATTGGACTTCAGCTGTGGAATGAACGTTGCATTGGGCAGTGGTGTGATTCACATCACGCTGTAATAATTATTATCTAACTGTCAAATGTATAAAATTTAGATGTTAGTAATATTCTTATTGTTATGTTTTCCGCCACCTGAAAGATGAATTACTTTTTGGTCCCTCCCGTTTCTTTCGTAAATCTCTAACAACCTGGGTGATCACGTTACCCACCCGGCCCATGATAGCACCCAGCAGGTTAAAGTGAGCATATAAGGTAATATAAAGACATTCTGATGGTTACTTCTTGGTTCTGTTGCATCCTAACATTCCTTCAACAGACTTATAAGACTGTCTAAACAGACTTACCTCGTGCACGGTAATACTCTCCCACATAACACTTCTGATGAGGATGAACCCAATACGGCCACGGAAGCGGATATCATCATGCGATACCGTTATGCTATGCATACATAGAACTGCCATTTGTTGAAACAAGGGAAATATCTAATGATTTTCCTAGCATATAAACCCGGATCGAGTTTTTAGAGAGTTGCACCCGAATCGTATCGTTAATTACTTTCAAAATGCTTCGGTTGTTTGGAAAACCATAACACGTTCCATCCCCAGCAGTAAGGTATATACATGCTTAAAATACAAAGGCTGCACATCGAAGTTAGTCGGTAGATTCAATCACAAATATAAAATCCCACAGCCCATAGCCCGACTGTCAGACAAATATGAATTTCATCAATAGGCAAGATTAATTACACGTATTTAAATTAAGAAGACCAAGACCATCTGTGAACACGCTCTAACCCACCCTGTACCCGCACTTGGGAAATGGGAGCGGCAAAAGGAGTAGGATTTTATGAATTATGATCAATGGTCAAAGGTTGGAAAACAATAAGAGGGTAGTACGGAGCTATCAGAGAAGAGCCATTCTCTAAGTTCAGTGCCTCAGTTTCCATCAGAAAGAATGAGGAAAGAAGGAGGGGCTTAAAATACAACTCGAAAGAGACGTCAGCGTCAAATTATGCGGGATTCATGATGCAGTGGCTGCAAAACGCTGCAAAATTCGCCATAACAATTATTTGACTATACGAAATAATTGGAATTTTTCGTATTTGTACTGGGCCTTGTAAGGTTACTTCGAGTTAGTGAAAGATATTTTCACATTTGTAGGTCAACTTTAATGAGGAAAGTGCCGCGAAAAGCGGACGGACAGATTTTTCAACTGGGTTTCTTAATTCTACGTACCGTAAAACATGAACCCACAATTGTTGAGGTGATATAAATTTTTTTTTTTTAATTTTTATTTATTTTTTTTTTTTTGCGATTTCGAAAGTAGGAACTAGGATTCAAATTAGATGCTAATCCTCCGAAATCAAATCCAAACTTCATCGCTGGAAACCATTGGGTTCTGTTATTCTCAATTGTCCTTCACTTGCTGATAACAAGATTAAACGACCCCATTAGTTGCTTTGCGAATACTCTCCCTTAAAGGTGGTTGCCGGATAGTGCATATTATAACCTTTATTCTTGCGTTTTAAGGTCACTTCAGATAGAGCTAGGTACCATAAAAAATGACTATGTATGGTCAACTACTGATGAACAGCAAATCACCGTACGTCGATCGCGACAGTTTGCCCATTTAAATTTGATCCAAAACTTGTCAACAGAAAGAAGTGCTAAATGAGGTTTGAAATGTTCAAAACGTCGTATACTCAGGAATTTGAAGGAACAGCATAGTTTTTTGTACAAATATGAATAGATTTCGAATGAGCATTTTGTTAAACATTCCAGGCTAGAAGTTCGTTCCGCATGAGAACCGAAAAATCGTCATTATGAGCGTCAATCCAACGGTGTAAAACCCGATGGTATATATTTTATATCAATACATAATATGTATAATAAATACATATTATGTATTTAAATAATAATAAATACATATGTATATCAATACATAAAATTATAATAAAATATTATAATGATAAATATTTTATGGTTTATAAAGGTAATTTTTTCATTTATAACTCATATAAATAAATGATTATTAGGTTGGCGTAGTGCAGTGGGACTAAACAGACGAGCCTTCACTGAGCTAGTTCTCGACTCCCCTCTACCACTCAGGGAGGATCAATCGATCACCTTTTCAGACGAACACAAAATACACAATTTTTTCTTGTAGTTATAAGACTCACTAGGATATTGAACAAATAAATGAGATCCATACAGAGAATGAACAATGTAATTCACGTTTGAGTTAAGGTATTTTAAAAACACTCAAAAATTGTAAACATTTTGGTAATTGTGAGGAAAACTACCCCAAATTCGGTTCTGAAGGCTTAAAATGTTGAGGGGACTCATAGAACTCTCTCAACTTCCTACGAGTATTATAGCTAGCAGCGCCAACGAGGGAGCATTTGTGCCAGAAATGGCACCACGGTATGCAAATAACCGCTAATTTTGAATCTTCGAAGTTGAATGTATTGGCTTCATATACCTAGAATTGTATTTCTAGGGTACGATCCGTATACCCTATAAAACATTATAAATGAGAATGAAACTGTGTCATGACACAATAATTAATAATGGTCACGATAGCGCCGGTAGTACTGGGTGATAAAACAAAAAGTGTTTTTCCAGATTATTAAAACGCTGCACGGATTTGCAAACCTTGTACCCTACGTCAAAATAGTTATGATGTCGATACTAGCAAAAGTGAAAATAGGTATTGGTGTCAGTTTTCAAACATTTCGGAAAGCTGTATCGATTTCCGAACTTTCCGTACATGCCGTTTGGTTATGGCCCCAGTAAAATAAATGCGTGTCTGGTTAATGTATCTCGAGTATGTAGATATTGGAATTCGGTATCGGTCAGCCGACCGACATGTTCGTAGCTTACATAAAAAATTCGCTCATAAGGTCATTTTACCATCTTTTTTGAATATAGTTTTTCAATTAATTCCGAATGAGTTGAAGTCCTTTCCCAGATGGTATTAGCACTCCGCTAAAAGACAATGCAGTCATGTGGTCAGCAACAGTCACTTCAACCCAAAATAGACTGGTTACTGTATTGTTGAAACCTGAATAGCAGGACGCTTGATGCATTCACTGCTTCATGAAATATGTTCCTTTACTCAACGACAACAAGGGTCTTAATTAATTTAAATGGCAAACTTTCTCTCCTAGTGTTTCAAAAGCTAAAATATCACATATAACCGACATAATAAAAATTTATGGGAGTGGAAAGGGATAGTGAGCCACTGACATAATCATGACCACCTCGAAGTGTTCATCAAGCTTAGAGATCGATTAAGGATTCGAGAACAATGACACTAATGACACATATTTCACATAGTGATCCCGCCACAACCAACTCGGCGTATGTAAGTTCGAAAATCAATTCTGCTTTCCGAAATGGGAAACACATAATAGCCAGTAAAAGCTAATATGCGAATCCCTATGACTATCTTCAACATATCACGTCTTAATTAAAAGTGGGTCAATATTAAGTTTTTGTTTCTGAAAAATCTAGAACAGTCATGACGTCACGATAAGTAAACCAACTTGGATGTATTGGATATTGGATGTATTGTACCAGAACGTGAATGTATCAATCTTTGATGTATTGTTATAGTCTGTTTACCCAAAAAGTACACTTCATATTTTTGATATGTTATATTTGGAGAGATTTTGATTTGATTATTGTAAACCAAGTTTTGATTAGAGCAATTAACACAAAAGCAAACAACAATATCAAGTCCAATGTGAGTTAGTGGATCCCAAAAAATGGGGCCATAGCTCATGATGTGTTACATTTTTGCCAGGCCGTACTTTGCAACAGTTTTATTATTTGTCTGTATAACCATTTATATTCTGAAAACTTTTTTTTTTTAACCAAGTACCCCATGTTATTGGTGTATCAAGTGTGAAGGTCTACCGGGACGCCATAGTGTTTGTTCGTATTAAAAAATTTACAAGTGGTTTGATTCAATTTATTTGTTTCTTAATGAATATGCTTTACTCGTGCGTGTGGGATAGGCACGGGGGAGGCATGTTTCCGGTGGAATTTCTCATCGTTTTCACTCGGTATCTACGTCTAACTCCCTACCTGAAACGAAACCACTCTTTGTATGCTCCCTCTGTATCGTAAAAAAACCTGCAAATTCTTGACACAACGGTTTATTATCTTCTTTCCTGTCTAGATTACTGAATGATAGATTAATTATTATTATGAATTATCATTAATTATTAATATTTATTGTTGGTTATTAATCATTTTTATGCTTCATTATTATTAATTATTATTAAATATTATTTATTAACTCGATATTTGAAAACCATATGCTGTTTGCATCAGCTGAGCCAGTTTGAAAATTGACCCGTCAGGCTGCCTCTCGATTCACTCTCAAGTTGACGATTTTCGATCTGCTCCAACTTTGAGCCCTCATTGTGAACGAACGGCTGGTCGTATAAAGCTGTGGATAGTCTTAAAAGATTCTAAAAAATAAACTGTATCCAAATATGAAATGAAAAAAACACCCGTCCATCTGAAGTTTTCGAGTTTTGACATTTTCAAAATGTCAAAATTCATGTTGAACCCGTTCCTCTTGACCTAGGGTTATGAAAAGTTTCGAGGATCATTTTGGGGTTGGTCGGAACCCGTAAAAAAAATGTAATTTTAGCTCAACGCTAACTGGGCAAAGTGCCGCGGATGGCGTACGGACGGACGGACGGATTTTTTTTATTCGATTGTCTGAATTTACGTATCTTGAAACGCAAACCAACAAAGTTTGAGGGGGGGGGGGGGGGTTAACTTTTTTTTCTTTGGTCGAATCCAATGGTTCATTATCGAAGATAATAAACCAAATGACCATATCCATGGTTTCCTTAGGGATTATTTCGTACCCACATTAGAGCGTTTTTGTTCTTTGCGTTTTTCTTTTTACGTCAACTACGTAAAGAAAAAGAGCCTACTGCGCATGCGCAAGTAACCGTAAATACGTAAAGAACTATGCGTATACGTAAAGAACTCTGCGTATACGCAAAGACCCGCCTCTTACCGTATACGCAAAGACGGCAATCGTATTCACGCAGAGTCGACATAGCCTGAGCTTTAGATAACCTGACCATCCCCAACCAAAACATCTGAGACCGTCATGGAGGAAGAACTTCAAAAATGATAATTCAGCCAGTATTTTTATAATCTGGTAGTCAGTAGGTATTTCTTTTCCTCGACCATTCCTACTAGGTTCTCAAGTTTGAAGATTCTCAACTCGGTAAATGTGTCTAGTTGATGGGCTATCATAGGTCAGGGTTCATTTTGGTTCAAAAAATGGGATGGGTTTTGCATTTTATGTACTCACATGGGTTTTTCCTGACTAAGGTTGAATTGACTACATTACTGCATAACACCTACAAGCTCAATTAAGGCTTCGTTAAAATCCATCACGAGACACGAAACACAACAAGAAACACGAGACACGACAAGAAGACACGAAATGGTAAATCTTGAACAGTAAACAGTGAATGGTAAACAGTCGCTGGAAGATGTGGGAGATCAGCTGTGACGGATCCGCCATTTTTACGTTCTTCACGTCGCGTAACCGCTAGCGTCACTTTAACTTCTCCTTTTTCCACCACCAGTCCCAAATCTCTTTGCGTATACGCAGAGAAAACTACGTAAAGAAACAGCTGTGGGTAGCAACTGTGTTTGCTCGCCCTAGGAACCGTTTTGGTTTATTATCTTCGATAATGAACCATTGGAATCGCCCAAAGAAAAAAATTTTTTAACCCCCCCTCAAAATTTGTTGGTTTACGTTTCAAGATACGTAGATTCAGAAAATCGAATAAAAAAAAATCCGTCCGTCCACCGTACGCCGTACGCCGTACGCCGTACGCCGTCCGCCGTACGCCGTACGCCGTCCGCCGTACGCCGTACGCCGTCCGCCGTACGCCGTCCGCGCCACTTTGCCCAGTTAGCGTTGAGTTAAAATTACGAAATTTTTTTTATGGGTTTCGACCAACCCCACAATGGTCCTCGAAACTTTTCATAACCCTAGGTCAAGGGGAAGGGGTTCAAAACGAATTTTGAAATTTTGAAAATTTCATATCTCGAAAAATTCATATAGAACGGTATGTTTTTTATTTCATATTTAGATAGAGTTTGTTCCGTAGAATTTTTTAAGACCATCCGCAGCTTTGTACGACCAGCCGTTCGTTCACAATGACGGCTCAAAGATTGTGCCTCACAACGCGATCGTGAATCAAACTGTTGAAATACAGGTCCATTTTCATACTAACAAGCTCTTTGGAACAACATATGGCTTAAGTGATGTCGAGTTTGTTGTTCTGAGGTGCGTTTCGTGCTACGGAAATGAAGGTAATTTCGAATGTTTGTTGGTAGGTACTTCTTTTATAGAAAAATTATTACCGACGTAGTATTAAAAACCCCAGAATTATATCGTATTAATTAATCATAATTAATAATAATTATTATTAATAATAAATACAAATTATTAATACCTAACAATAAATTATAATAATTTTCGGATTCTTAAAACGGCCATTTGTAAACGCAGCGTGCTCAGCAGCCAGTTATGTAGTCTTTTTTATTTAGGGCTAGTGGAAACAGACCTATAAAACTAGTGCCTATAGGGCGGTTGTAGGACCGAAAGACTCATACAACAAGGACAACTGTCCACCAATTTTGATATTCGAATAAAATGTTCACGTCCTTGAATTATAGCGATTACACAGATGATGTCTCGAAACCATCCATTTCAACATTAAAATTAATTGAAGTGTCATATCAGTGTCATGTCAAGTGCATATAGGGATATTTGATTATGAAAAACTCTGCAAATTCTTGACACAACGGTTCATTATCTTCTTTGTACAGATCACCCTTCTGTCCAGATCACTAGGTCTAAATGTCTAGATCCTAAATGTTAGATTAATTATTATTATCAATTATCACTAATTATTAACAATTTTATCAAGTACCTAGTGAAAATTATTATAATTTATTGTTAGGTATTAATAATTCGTATTTACTATTAATAATAATTATTATTAATTATCATTAATTAATACGATATAATTCTGGGGTTTTTAATACTACGTCGGTAATAATTTTTCTATAAAAGAAGTACCTACCAACAAACATTCGAAATTACCTTCATTTCCGTAGCACGAAACGCACCTCAGAACAACAAACTCGACATCACTTAAGCCATATGATGTTCCAATGAGCTTGTTAGTATGAAAATGGACCTGTATTTCAACAGTTTGATTCACGATCGTGTTGTGAGGCACAATCTTTGAGCCGTCATTGTAAACGAACGGCTGGTCGTACAAAGCTGCGGATGGTCTTAAAAAATTCTACGGAACAAACTCTATCTAAATATGAAATAAAAAACATACCGTTTTTTTTGAATTTTTCGAGATATGAGATTTTCAAATTTTCAAAATTCGTTTTGAACCCCTTCCCCTTGTCCTAGGGTTATGAAAAGTTTGGAGGACCATTGTGGGGTTGGTCGAAACCCATAAAAAAAATTTCGTAATTTTAACTCAACGCTAACTGGGCAAAGTGCCGCGGACGGCGTACGGCGGACTGACGGATTTTGGTTTATTATCTTCGATAATGAACCATTGGAATCGCCCAAAGAAAAAATTTTTTTAACCCCCCCTCAAAATTTGTTGGTTTACGTTTCAAGATACGTAGATTCAGAAAATCGAATAAAAAAAAATCCGTCCGTCACCCGTACGCCGTACGCCGTACGCCGTACGCCGTACGCCGTCCCCCGTCCCCCGTCCCCCGTACGCCGTACGCCGTCCGCCGTCCGTGGCACTTTGCCCAGTTAGCGTTGAGCTAAAATTACAAAATTTGGTTTCTGGGTTTGGACCAGCCCCACAATGATCCTCGAAACTTTTCATAACCCTAGGTCAAGGGGAAGGGGTTCAAAGCGAACTTTGAAGTATCGACAATGTCATATCTCTAAAAATTCTCATGAAACGGTGTAAGTTTTAGTTCACTTTTGAATGACCTGAAAAATTACGAATCTTTTAAGACCAATTGGATTTTTGTGCGACCAGCCGTTCGTTCACAGTGAGCGCGCAACTGTTTAGGAAAAACACTAAACTTTCGCGTCGAAAAACGACCTCCTGCCAGCCGTCTTACGTCATACGCTCGTGCGTCATAGGCTCTGACGTACTTGTTGTCCTCCTGCCAGCCGTCTTACGTCATACGCTCGTGCGTCATAGGCTCTGACGTACTAGTTGGCCTCCTGCTCTCGTCTTACGTCATACGCTCGTGCGTCATAGGCTCTGACGTAATGGCCCGCCGGTCGCTTGTGTTCTGACGTGATCTGAGGGAAAGGGTGAATCAAGGGAACAAATTTTTCCCGTTTCAGTTTATGTGCCAAAGCAAAGACATGAAAATGTCAAAAAAAATGTAAATAGGTACCTAAGCCCAACTGTAATGTCAATTTTCTGACAATGAGTTTTCGACTATAGTTTTCATACCTTTTTACTTAAGTACTTATTGCAATTTGAGACTGATAATGAGCTGTTTGCAAATATAAAGTCTGATAACTACTTTATTACATCTTATTAATCTATTTTCAAGTTCCGATTCACAGTTGAATGTATTTTATTTAGATGTCGTAAAATTCGAAAACGATGGAATGACGAAACCTGTCGACTACTGACTCAAGTGATACTGTCGACTTCTAACACATGTAGGTCGACTACTATAGTCCGGCAGATATTTCTGTGTGCACGGGTGAGAGTGGGCTGAGGTCGGTGAGCGCCCCCTCCCCTCTAATACATACCTGCAGGGACTAAGGGTTGCCAAGTGTAGGGAAAATCTCCCATTGAGTTATCGCAAGAAAGGGAGAAATACAAAGATTCCAATTTGAGTAAGATAAGCCGGGTGTGCCATGCACACAGAAATATCTGCCTGACTATAGTGCAAAACCATGTCGACTACTGAAGAAAATGTTGGTCACTGGTATCGACTACTACCTAGAGCATTGGGGTTTTTACAAAACTTGTTTTCCCTTTTCAAACCATGTTGAATAATATTTCCCGCTGCCAGGTCTTTTAGGGAAGGATCTTGGGTACACAATGAACAGGTTTGCAATGAGAAAAAAACCGAGTGAATATTGAAATGTCATCCATTTCTGACCTATTTTTAAAATTCCAAGTCAATAGCTCATCATCAAAATTTAATTTGTATTATTACAAAAAGGTATTATTTAAACAATTTTACAGATGAGAAACCGAGTGAATGTAGCAATGTGGTCTATCCCCGACTCACGGTTAAAATTTCTAGACTGTAGTTTACCGGGAAGATGAAAAAAGGTAGTTTTATTCTGGGCGTCTGGGAGTTGACTCACCTAACGGGCGTTTTCGACGCGAAGTTTAGTGTTTTTCCTAAACCTTATCAAACCTTATCAAATTAAATTTTGATGATGAGCTAGATACTTGAAATTTTAAATATAGGTCAGAAATGGATGACATTTCAATATTCACTCGGTTTGTATGACATGGTATGAGTATGGTATGGTATATTATTGTATGTATGATTTGGTATAATACAGTATGGTATGATAGGAAAGAAATTCGTATGGTATGGTATGAGTACGGTGAGAATATGGTATGGGGCCGATTTGCAATACAGTCTGGTATAGACAGAAGGGTGATCTGCACAAGGAAGATAATAAACCGTTGTGTCAAGAATTTGCAGAGTTTTTTTATTCGATTTTCTGAATCTACGTGTCTTGAAACGTAAACCAACAAATTTTGAGGGGGGGTTAAAATTTTTTTTTCTTTGGGCGATTCCAATGGTTCATTATCGAAGATAATAAACCAAAAGTGACGAACGAAATCCACGAATGTTGTGTAGAAATTACGGGTAAAGGTCAACTTTCTCGGTTACATTTGAGGTACCTCCCGCATATTTTGTGGGGAATTTAGTTGTTTCCATGGTACAATACCTAGGAAGTGTAAATCAGGAGGGAAATGGATTCTATGAGAGAGGAAATGTGACAAGATGGATGCGGAAATTGGGAGTCTCATCACTAATCCTCCTCGATTTGAACAACGCTCCGTCTCCAAGCTCAACCTTCCTATTTGCTTAAGGTTGAGACGAAAATCGATTTTCCACAACCGAAACATGATTTAGGATCGTGCATGCAGTAGAATTGGCTTCAGAGGTGACAATATCTATAGGGGGTAGAACAGAATAACTAATAACTAAAAATACAGTTTCCTACCTACCTAACCAACAACTTTGTACGTCTACTCACTCGAGAAGTTTTTCATCACAGGATTACACGCCACAGTCACGCATCGCACAACAATGCGGGAATGTAAAAATTATCATTCCCAACTCGCCTGTTGAAAACACATCATTGAACCGATGAAGAGATTTACAATATCTGGTGGTACAATGGAGGTGACGTATATTTTCAAGTTGAATCTCTGTGCGGTTCCTTAAGTCATGTGATTTGCCTGGAAATTTCCTCACATACAGGGGCAACACCAGATTATGGGTATAGCAACGGTCAGCACATTAGGTTATTGTATAGGATGTCGCTGAGGATGATTATTTCAGTTTTCGAAACATTTGTATTGAGCACAAACTTCTCGTGATGTATTCCAGGTTTAGACGTCTTTGCCCATTATGTAATAGTTAGGTATATATCTATAGGTGATAACCTCGAAGTATACTTGCCAAGTGGGTGAGCAATGTAGTTTTCTCTCACTTCATGAAATCAAAGTATAGGTTCGACTGATTGATGTATTAAGGATCGGTAAACAAATAATAATATTATATTATAATAATTGGTGGATGGAGTTTAATCACCTCCACACGCTCCGGACAATTCGAGAGGTCGCCGTGAAAGAACGGCCGTATAAGACCGACCCAAGTGTGTGAATGAAGTATTTTCTTGAAGATTTGCTCGTCATTCCTACCAACCAATTACCCCTCAGTTACCTCTACCTAAAAGCCTCAACCGAGAATGTGGTTCGGAAAGAGGCCAGTTCGTACCAATCAGTCACACTTCAAAAATGGAGCTCTTGACTTTACACCGCTCACTTATGTATTTGTTGATTTGTTTCGATAATCATGGTCTGATTAGTATCACAACATATATAGCTGTTAACAAGATTTAGACAAGAGCACGTGCAGACGGTACTATTTTCCGAACCACAGGGGCGTCAGGTCATTCCCCAAATAACTACCATACAAATTTGCGCCCGACCCGATCAGTACGAGCAAAAATGTACCCGGCTGTATACAGGATTATATCTTTGAGCATGCGCAAAATCTTTTATTGTTCCGAGTGCAATGAGGGGACCCTCATTTGAATCGTCCAGTTCCAAAAGCCACTTTTTTCGATAATTTCGAGGTAAATATCGATTTAAATAAAATCGAAGGTGACGAATCAAAAGGAGAAGTTGTTTTATATCTAAACCCACTATATCCCTCTCAAAATGACCCTGAAGAGTCGTTCCGCTTTCCAAAATCCACTATGGCCAATGAGAATGGAGTTCCAAAAGCCGCCATGTCCATCTCATTTCTCCTGTTGCAAAATCCACTTTGTCTCCCACAGTGTTATTCACCCTTCTTTATCATTGCGTTCCAAAACTCACTTTGTCCACAGTTCTCTTCAGTGTTATTTTCTTTCAGTGTTTCCTGATAGGGTTTTTGGTGTGATTGAGAGAGGATTTATAAAGAAGAGAGAAATCCTTACACCTGAAGAACATGTATTTCGTGGGTGATTTCGAGGGAAACTCCAAGCAGTGTACACATATTGAGACGTTTGCGTAGTTTATTATATCAAAAATAAGGCTGCTGATTTTTTCAAAAAAATTACGGAGTGGCACTTCAAATTTAATGAGTGCAAAAGAATTACTGTAACTTTGTCCGGAAAGAACAAAATCCCCTTGCAGGCTGCAACACCGATCTGACATTGGCGCAGGAAAATCAATATTGAGAGGAGGAAAAACACTGACCAAAAACCTTGGTACCCCAAAAAGCCTTTCAATCGAAAAAAACTGCAGGACGCCAAAGATCTATATAAACAAATATACAGGTTGTATTCAAATGTGTATTCACACTAGTCAATCCCATCAACACAATTAAACAAATATATATATATTTTGTAGATAAATAGGTTGCAGATGAAAGGCTCGAATATTACAACAAAAAAAAATGCAGAAAGGTCAATGCAGAAAGATCATAAAAATCGCAGAACCATTTAAATAAAGTCTGTACAAAATAAGAACTTTTTTAAAGCTTGATAGATTAGTAAATGTGTTAAACTGTCATAATGCTTCAAAGATTTCAACATGTGTTACCTACCTACCTATAATTACATGGGATATTGAACTTACTTTATTTGGAAAATTGTAATACCATGTGTTATGTGTACCTATTCTTATTTACTTAGAAATGTGTAGGTATTGACGTAATAAAAATGTGTCATGTATCGAACAGGTGTGCTTTGTTTTCCCACGTATACTGTTCCAAAACCTATTATGTCCACCGTACAGTTCCGAAACCTACTATGTCCACCTTTCAACTGGATTTTAAAATAAAGTTTAGCCAGGGATTTTCAAAGTATATCTATGTATATAATAAAATCGTGTCTGTCTGTTTGTTTGTTTGTCTGTTTGTCTGTTTGTCTCATCATCAATTATTGAGAACGGCTGAACGTAGAAAGTTGCGGCTGGTACCATTTGACGCAGAATTTATCTGGGAAGGTTTATGAAAAATCTGCGTTTAAATCTGTCCATCCGTTGAAACGCTATGAATGAAATACTACTAAAAAACGTGTTATAATCATTTCTATGAGGACGTTGATGCTTATAACTTTTGAACGGTTGAACGTAAATCTGATTGTAAGTAGTCTCTGGATTCAGCTCGACGAGTACTTTCAATTGGTACTTCAATCAGGATGTTAGTGGGAGGGGGTGGGGTGCAGGTTGTGAGAGGGGGGGGGTCTACAGGCATTCAAAACTACTTGACCAGTTGGAGTGCAACTTTGGGAATGTGTTGTGTGAACATTGAGGAATGTTTCTAAACAGGTAGGGTGGGTCAATAGTATGGGGGGAGGGGGGGGGGGTTAAAGGCAGTTAGGGTAGGGGGAGGGGGGTAACTTCGGGAATATGTTGAGTGAACATTGGGGAAGGTTTCTGACCAGGTAGGGAGAGTCCTTAGTAAGTTATGGTGAAGGGGGGGGGGGGTGTGTGTTTCAGGGATTTCAAAACTACTTGACCGATCTGAATGAAACTTAGGGAAAATTTTGAGTGAACATTGGGGAAGGAACCTAAAGGGGGTGTCTGTTCTACCGTTGCGAAGCGCGGATACACAGCTAGTCCTAAATAAAAAGTAATTTTATGAAGAAAATCTTTAGAAAAAAATTTGCTAAAAAACGTCAATCGGAAATATCATAAAAGTTTTTCACAAATATCTCATAATTGGGTAGTGAGGAAATGGAGGCTTTTGAAATTGGACGACTCATTTGACCATTCCTAGAATACCGAATAGATTTTATCGCGATCCAAACAGTATTATGTATGGTATACGATTAACGAGACTTAAGTAATGTTTGCGCATGCAGAGACGCTACTAGTGATCCAATTTGAATGGATTTCAATAATGGTCCTCTTGCGAGGATTTCCTGAATACTGCCAAATTTACACGCAAACAGATCATTAGTACATAGTGACTGTGGATTCTAAGTTTGCGCCTGGACCTTTTGGGTAAACTTCATCCTACCTTCGGGAGTAATGAAATAATAGTTATTTCTGTCAAGTTGAGAGATCAAGTCAAGCTTGTCAAGTTTGGAATCGTTTCCCGCATGCTGAATCGAGTTGGAAAAAAAACCTGCCCGAGGAGAACGTGAGTTGGCTTTTGGAGAATGTTGGTTTCGTTCGTTAAGAAATTACACTTGTGAGATAAATCCCACTGATTAGGATATTGAGTGTTTCTCATCCTCATTTGCTGGGGAGGTGTTCCCCATTTGCTCCCCTGCTCACTCCTCTAAGTAGGCCTGTGCGATTATTCGATTAATGGAAACCTCGATTCGATTATTTTAATAATCGTCGATTATTTTGAGGTCTCGATTACGATAATCGTGATCGATAATCGAAATGAGATATGTGATTATTAACGATTACCGATTATTACCGATTACCGATTATTACCGATTACCGATTATTACCGATTAGGCCTGTGCGATTATTCGATTAATCGATACCTCGATTCGATTATTTTAATAATCCTCGATTATTTTGAGGTCTCGATTACAATAATCGTGATCGATAATCGAAATGAGATATGTGATTGAACTGTAGGGGCACTGAATGAGAACTCTGGAGGAATGGATAATATGTATATAATTGTACTTGATGCCAACTAGATACAGACTGACTCTCTGAGTCACGTACCTCTGTCTATATATATCGATACAGGGCTACCAACATAACAGTGATTATTAACGATTACCGATTATTAACGATTACCGATTATTACCGATTACCGATTATTACCGATTACCGATTACCGATTATTACCGATTACCGATTATTACCGATTGCCGATTATTACTCATTACTGATTACCACAGTGTTTTAAATGTCAAAGGCGATTCTTTATGGCGAAACGATTGTTACCTTCACCCTTACGCCTTACGCCTTGCCTTTCTCCACCTCCACACCTTCACCTTCACCCTTCACCCTCCCTAGATTTCGGTTGTATAGAGGTGATTCCACGAAAAGTGTCAAATTTCGTGTCACACTTTTTCAAAGTGAATAACTGAACTTTAAATGTTGAAAAAGTGTTCAAAATCTGTATTACGAGGGTGGATCAAATATAAACGGGACTCTGACCTCTGAGCGCCGACGGTTGACAGAAGCGGGCTGAAAAGTTTTCAGTCACTTCGAGATTGTTTGAACAGGTTCATTAGAAGGTGGATGAGGGGGGCGTCTCCCCCTTTACAACCTTTCATGAGTAGTTATCGCGATGTCTGAACAAAAGGTGCCCGTTTCCATTGAGCAACGAGTTATCATAAAATTTCTTACCCGTGAAAGAGTCAAACCTTCGGAAATTTTTCAAAGGTTGACTGCCCAGTTTGGGGACCAAACCCTCTCTAGGACCCGTGTGTTTGCCTGGCACAAAGAGTTTCAGGAGGGAAGAGAACGAGTAGAGAATGAGGAACACGATCGTCGTCCCCGGAGCAGCATTACGGATGAGAACATTCAAGGCGTTTTGCTCATTGATTTTTTGCATGAGCGAAGAACAATCAATGCTGCCTACTATTGTGAGCTGCTGACTCAGGTGAGGGCTGCATATCGCAGCAAAAGACGGAATCAACCAATTCGTGACGTCATCCTCCTCCACGACAATGCAAGGCCCCATACTGCAGCTCTAACTGTTCAAAAATTGGAAGAAATGCATTGGACTCCACTTGATCATCCTCCCTACAGCCCTGACCTATCGCCCTGTGATTTTCACTTGTTTGGGCCACTTAAAGAAGCCCTAGGCGGACAGCGATTCGAGGATGATGAGGGGGTCGAGGGGTTCGTGCGCAATTGGCTTCAGACGCAACCTTCATCGTTTTTTGATGCTGGGATTAAAAAACTCTCTATTCGCTGGGAAAAATGTGTCACAAAAGCAGGAGACTATGTAGAAAAGTGACATATACCCGCTTTTTATTTTCTAACAAATAAAATTAAAAAAAAAATAAAGTCCCGTTTATATTTGATCCACCCTCGTATTTGGTACGAACTTGAAGCTCTTGATGTCAGCTACATGTTTTAAACATTGTTTGAAACTACTTTCAACTTTTTCATACTAAAACTTGTATTATAGACAGAAAAGTGTGCGAACAGTGATGAATATGGATGTCGACGTGAGACTATGGTGGAAAGAGCGGGTCGACGCATATCCCCGCCTTTCACTAATGGCAAGAAAATATTTATGCGTGATGGCGTCAAGCACCCCCTCAGAACGCCTATTCAGTGCAGGTGGTAACATCATCACTGACACTAGAACCTGTCTGGGTGATGAATTCTCTGAAACCTTAATTTTTTTGTCTTCCAATAAGTCTTTCATCAAAAAACCATAATGGTCCGCTGCCCTGTGTCCTGTCAAGGTCAAGTCACGATTTGTTTGTGACTGTGACAGTTCGTCTTTTTGTTGTTCTGTATAAATAAACAATAAACAAAGTTAATGTGCCAGTTGTATCCGCTATTTTATTATATACGGGGCGAAATCATCGGTAATCGGTCGTCTTTATATATTAACATTGAAATTAAAGTTCAAATCGATTTTCACCACAAAATTCAACTTCAAATTATCGATAATCGATGAACTTTGGTATAATCGATAATCGATGCAACTTAATGTAATCGGTAATCGAAAAACTTTGTATAATCGAAACACTAATCGATAATCGAAACGCTAATCGATAATCGATTTATAAACGATTATTTGGAATAGTTTTCGATTGTCGATCACGATTAATCGAATCGAAGCACATTGCGATTATTTTTGTAATCGTCGATTACGATTAATTTTAATAATCGCACAGGCCTACCTCTAAGTATGAGCGTATGCCATCAATGCTTTGAAGCCTTCATAAAAGATTAGTGCAGCACTACATGACGAAAAAGCCTCCGCTATCTTGTTGTCCTTCATGTTTCACCTCGATTCATGAAGATGCTGGTTTACCTCTTTGAAGATATGGTGTTCTAGAATCTCGATCATACAGTACTCGTGTTCAACAAATCGATATCACGTATATATACGTGCTATATATATATAAGCAAATAGGTACATATAAGCTTATATATAAGCAAATAATACACAAAGATTATATTATTCCAAATTTCATCAGTCCCATGCACTAATTCGATTTCTTTTCTTTCCTTCACTTCCTCTTGTAATCATCATTAGGACTCTCAAGTTTGAGCTCTGACTCTGTAGGTATCAATCGTTTTATGATACATAGAAAGAAATTCTTTCAAGACTCAGATCGTTATCTATTTCGAGGGTTTCGTGAAAATTGTGCCTTCTTGTATTTTGCAACTGCGAGACGTAGGACGCATGAGTTGTACATCTGACACTGAGGTGGTACAGGTATTCAAGCTCTGCGGTATTGCACAAGACACACGTCAGGGTTGAGGTCAGACGGATGGTATAGTTTAGCACTGTGAGCCGTGCCTTGTTTGTGCTGGAAGTCCTCAGCTGTGTCAATATTCCTTAGTAAGAAATGGAAGTGGGGATCTTATCCCTCCGGACAACTATCGGATAAGCTCCAAAGGTGTTTGTAGAGCTGGCTACTCTGCACCAATTACCAGCTGCCATTATTGCCTTGACTGCGACGGAAATTCATTGTATGCTGCTATGAAGGAGCACAGTCACTTGAATTCGCGACAAACAGGAAAATCCGGCAATGCCAATCAGGCAATGCCAATCCGGCAATGCCAATTTCACCACCTCCGCCTATAAAGAATGAGATCCTGACTCCGAGTGCACTAAATATCCTGAGGTACCTACTGTTATATATCCTGAGGTTCTTGAGCAGAAAGCTCAAGACGATGGGGTCGGAGATGCTTTGTTGTCTTCCACATCTCATGTCAGCCCCAGTGAACAGGACTGAGTTTCAGAGTAGTACTTTTTTCAACCATCTCCATGGGAGCGCCACTGTAGATCAGACCAGTTATTGGTGATGACATCCTCCCCCGATGTATGCATGAAGAAACCTGTAAATTATTTACTGCGCCAGAGGCTAGAGAACACTGTCTGGCGCAATCGGGTTGGCCTTGCCAACGTGGTGAATTCTTAGTGGTAAAAACCACCCTCAAATAAGCTTCTGAAGTGATCCCAGAAATTTGTCTATGTTCTTAGAAATAATATTCAGGTTTATAATAAACAATGGAGTAACGGAAACGAAGAAGGTTCCATTTGTTCACTCGAAGGCTTTAGATTATGACATTGATACACTATGGTTTAGATAGGGATTATAATTATGATATTTATTTGTTTTAGAAGCAAACGCATCTGGTTTCTCCATGAACAATTTTTGCTAGAAGAACTCTTACAATCATCGACCTGCTCCAATTTCTTCGATACCCTTGTACACGTACTATAATCTAAATAAAATACATGAGTATTTTATTCCATAACTCGCACAAAGGTATCACGTTGATGAGATTCGATAGGTATTTCCTGATTTACGATTGAAAGTCCATTGGGTATCATCATCAGAGATATAGCGTGAGGTATCCGCGCACGAGGCTCATCAATCCTACGCAGCATATGTTTCACGTTCACTAAATTGATTTGACAATCCTCAACGAAGGTTGTAGATCAGGTAAAACAATTACTTGCCAGGACAATAAATCGATGATCCAAGATTGAGGCACATTTCTTTCTCAATGAGAAAACAACGGAAAGGACAAATTATTTTTAAATTTATCTACATAACATTCCGGTAACCAAGAAGTCTCCCAACCGCCATGTTTTCGATTTAAGAAAACATGTTTTACCTGTTGATATTTTAAGGGAATGTAACATATATTACCCTTGCGCGGTCTAATGACGTCGACGTATGATAGAGGCCTTCTTTTCTAGAAGATAAAAAGTCGTTACTCCTGTACGCCATGGACGGGTGTTTTTTCCTCCTGGGCAGCGCAGGCTCTACTGTCTGACCTGATGAAAATAACTCAAAAAACGTTAATTACGACAACCACCCTACCTCCTATTTATGAGCTCTCTAGGGGGGCGGGTGGCTCACATGTTCATAGCACAAAAACTTGTCTACATCCTAGTCTGGCTTAGCCTACGTCCTCTTTCTATGAGTCACTATCAAGCATCGCTGGAACCTACCTTGAAGGGGCACTGATACTTGTGAATTTTCTGTGTTGTACTTGTTCTCTTCCTCTTCTTTGTTTCCTGAAACATAAAATGGATACATGATATGTGATGCGCTTTGGGGATACGTATCGATTATCGTAATAATAAAGAGTTGAAGTGGCGCAAAACCGAAGACGTATCGACAGAACGTATCCCATGGATCTGTCTTCGCTGTAACGTCGACGCATCGCGACGTCCAACGTAACTCTCCTAGAAGTAACGTCGAAATTCGCGTCAACCCAATCTCCAGCAGTTCATCTATTTGTCTTACGATTTTTGCTCTCCTTTATCGTCACGACGAATAATCTCCTTGATATCGCCGAAATGTATAGCGTCGAGATGATCACTACCACAGAAATGGACGCTGCTATTTTGGGGTACTTGGAAAACTTGTCGACGAGGGCGAGCCACCTGACCAGACAAGAGTTATACGGCAGCTTCAGGCTTGAAAATTGCCTGTTTTGCAGACCTATTTAATTTGAATTCATATATTGTACAGTGTAATTGACTGTAGTCTTGGTCTCATCTTTTTGTAAAAGTGTACGTGGGCAACCCGCATTACCCCCCCCCCCCCCCCACATCGAGCTAGATGCGCGCCTGATGGTCGATAGAGGGTTCGATATTTCTACTCTAAACACGACGGCGAAGGAAAGAATCGCGATATCGCATTCCGTCGTCAGATTAACCATGAAGATCATATCAAGTAGAAACCATGTTTCTTCATCTTCAAAGTTTGGGAACGAAATAAGATATCGCAATAATTGGAATTATTCCGACTTCAGGATCGTAGTCAGCGTGTAATAACCTTTAAAATGAGGTGTCACTTGTCAGACTTTCATTTTTTAAGTTAACCACCTCCCACCACCCCACACCTAAATCCCCCCCCCCCCGCTTTGCCACATTTCAACTCTAAACACGACGGTGAAGTCAGAATTGCGATATCGCATTCCGTCATCAGATTAGAACACAATAACCATGAAGATCATATCAAGTAACAACCATGTTTCTTCATCTTCAAAGTGCATATATAAGTATACATATAATTTTTGGGGTCTTTTGGCAGTGGATTCAGGATGGTCTGAAACGGAGTTTGGTATGAAAATTTTTCGATAATTCAAGTTTTGAACATTTTGGACCGAAAACAATAAGCTACATTTTCTTCGAAAATTCGCTGAAAGAAACGAGAAGAAGAACATGAAAAACGTTTCTTTGGGCGATTCCAATGGTTCATTATCGAAGATAATAAACCAAAACGTGAAAAATAGCGATTTTAAAACTGCTTTACCCCCGACACCCGATGTTCCCGAGAGTTGAAATCTAGGGACGCGGGAGCGTCCAGCCCGCCAAGAAAACCGAAGCCCTGAAAACCGAAGCGACTGAGACACTGATTACGCGACGGAACAAGTTCGGGTTTTCACCATCCCGTAGCTCGGTCCCCTGAGTGTCTCGAGAGTTGATTTTTTGTACACCAACTCTCCAGGGGCACGTGAGGACGTAAAACGAATTTCAGCTCTTGGGAACATCAGGTGTCGGGGGTATAACAGTTTTAAAACCACTATTTTTCACGTTTTTCGTGTTCTTCTTCTTGTTGTTGTCGTTGTTGTTCATTGACGGGGCTACAGCCCAGCAGACAAATCGGATCGAGCTGAAATTTTGCACACACGTTTGTTATGCTCCAAGGGAGTGCCTTTTGACCATTTTTTCTCCCTCCCCCCATTTCCCCCCCAATTAGGGGGGAAATAGTGTTTTTTAGGAATTTCAAATGGTCATAACTCCTTCAAAATTGAAGCTTTTTCAGATTTTCTTTTTTAGTTGTGTTCAGCTTTTCAAACTGTTTAATTTGAGATCAAAAAATGCTTCCTAAAAGGAAAAATAAAGGAGTTATGGTGAACTTTCTATTTTCAACAACAACTGCCGCAAATATTGATGAAAATTGGTGCGGTTGGTCTTAAAATGTCCGCTAGGTTGTCTAGAATATGCTCAATAATTTTGAACTAAATCTCAGTCGATTTGACTAATCCACAGCCAAAAATACGTGAATAAATTCCACATCTACTGATTTGGCTAATTTCCGAAAACATCAAAGTTGAACGGTGGTCAGAAAAATTGTCGTAGAGTGGCGCCTGTTTAAGGATCGATAGGAAATTTAATGGGCTTTCGAATGAGGGTAGCACACTTTGCCACTTTTCCCAACGGTTCTCGAGTTATTCGCGATTTTTGGTATAAAAACGTGCGTTTTACGTTTTGCAAACTTTCTGTGGCCGCCGGTAGCCTCGTGGACAAGCGCGTCTGTCCGCGATGCGTAAGATCTTGGGTTCAATACCCGCTGGCGTGAAAGGATTTTTCACATACTTAGCCGTTGCGGCGGTCACCTGGTGGAATAACAAACAATAATTTCCAAAAAATAATTATTCTTGTCACAAAAAGAAGAAACAAAAAGGCAAATTAGTAGGCGTACTAATTTTTTACTAAATTTTGACTAGGATAAAACTTCATTTAGGAAAACATTTACTAGTTACCTCGTAGGTACTTTTGTTAAATTGAACCGTATTGTATAAGTACCGCTCGAAAACTAGCCATGCAAAAAGATGTGATATCCCCCAAAAACAACTCCGTTGTAAAAACTGACCCGCCAAAAAACCTCAGCCGCAAAAAGGAATGATATCCATTTTGCCCGCCAGCCACATATATAGGATGCTCGGTGCTTCGCACCTCGCTGTTGAGTGTGCATATAGAAACCTGATCCTCCTACCCCTAACCTCCACCGTCAATGTTTTCCTGTTCCCTGTCTCCTTCCGACAACCCTTTCTCACCCTTAGTCACCCTCGGTTTCACCTAATATGTTTCCTCTGTTACACCAGCAGGGAGCTTTACGCTTCTTTCAATGCTGTTGGCGGGAGCTTTTTACCGGATGAACAAGCCTGAATTGAAGCATTACTATATTATAAGTATTACTGGTGGTCACGAGTAATCAGTGGTGGTACAACTATATCATCTGGCAAAAAGCTCCCGCCAACAGCATTGAAAGAAGCGTAAAGCTCCCTGCTGGTGTAACAGAGGAAACATATTAGGTGAAACCGAGGGTGACTAAGGGTGAGAAAGGGTTGTCGGAAGGAGACAGGGAACAGGAAAACATTGACGGTGGAGGTTAGGGGTAGGAGGATCAGGTTTCTATATGCACACTCAACAGCGAGGTGCGAAGCACCGAGCATCCTATATATGTGGCTGGCGGGCAAAATGGATATCATTCCTTTTTGCGGCTGAGGTTTTTTGGCGGGTCAGTTTTTACAACGGAGTTGTTTTTGGTTTGGTTTACGTCCTCACGTGCACCTGGAGAGTTGGTGTACAAAAAATTAACTCCCGAGACACCCAGGGGGCCGAGCTCCACGGGGGTGAAAACCCCAACTTGTTCCGTCGCGTAATCACTGTCTCAGTCGCTCCGGTTTTCAGGGCTTCGGTTTTGTTGGCGGGCGGGACGCTCCCGCGTCCCTAGATAAAAGAGTCTAGAAAGTTATGATCAAATAGAAGAATTAACGTTTATTTTTATTTGTTGAATTTTATATTATGTTTAATACGCGTAGACTGTCTGGAGGATATTTTATTGTAATAGCCCTTTCAGGGTCACGGTAAGAGAGGGCCCAAGGCCCTATGTAACCCTGATTTTGTAAATAAAACATTCAATCAATCAATCAATCTGCCAGAGTGACAGGCCTTAAGTCAAAAGAGAAAAATTGTCTCCAAAATAATTAGGTAAATTAATTTAGGTTTTCTGTTCGAAAATTAATGGCTCAATGGTTGAACTCTCTCATCAAAAAGAAACGATACCGTCACATAACTTTGCAGGCCACCGACCGCTACCACCCCTGTCGATTTAAAACACTAACAACCTCCTCCCTTGTGAGGAAGCTGGAACCGAACACTGGCCTCATAAACTCCGCGAGGATGGGGCATGCGTAGAGGAAATGGATCCTCTTTCATGAGATTTCATACACCCTCCGATTTATAATTGCGTGGTAATTATCACCCCCAACCGTACATACTACACGTTATGGGATAATAACATTTCTTTCCTACAAGTAAGTCATCCTTCATAAGATGTGTGCAAGGGTGAAATAACCCAAGTGGGAACGAGTTGCTTGTGTAGACTGATGACCCGCGGGGTTAATTTCGGTCGCAGATTAAGGGCATGAACAACGAACTCATTTGAAAGATTACCCCAAATACCAAGGATGCCACAGACGTCTAAGAGTATTTCAGTCATGCAAACACCAGGATTGTGATCCCACGTCGAGAGCATATTTTGACAAATATTGCGGGGTTCATTCAATCATCCCGTATCATCATGGCGTATAAGCTTGGCATTGCTTCAACCGATGTGAACTACGAATACCTACGTGGAGTTTGCCGTTTGCTGCCCCTTGAGAAGCTGTTTAAACTATTAAAAAATCTGGTCTCCTGCCCTGTTCTTCTATCCAGAATTAATCTCCGGGTCGAACGGTTGTCTGCACGTTCTTCTGCCGCTGTTTGGTGTTCCTTTCTCGCCGACAAATTACCAGCTCAACCGCCCCCTTCGTCGTATCCCAAGAACTGCAAATCTCTTTTTGAATTTGAATCCCGATTTTGACTTTTTTAATGACTCCCTCTCGAAGTTGAAGGCTGTAGTTTGCAATACCCCTTGTGCCGTCCTATAGTAAATTACCCATTTTTCATATCCGTGGTGCCTAAATTGTAAAGTTTTTATCATTTCTTCCTTTTCCATAATCATATTTCAGTTTTGTAACAATTATAATCTGTCTGTATCACTGACCATTAATGTAATTGGGCTTGCTCGTAATAATGAAATAAATAATAAATGAATCCCTTCTCCAGAGACAACTTTGCAGATTGCAAGAAAAGTAAAAGACAACATTATGAAACATACCAGAAACTGGTTGCGGCGGATGTCGTACAACCTCTTGCCTCGGGCCTGTGTACTCGTGCCATCGGTACGTGCTTCGATATTCAGAATGTAACTGAAAAAAAAAAAAAAAAAATGAAAATTCATATTATTTTCTAACTATTGCACTTATATGTTTGATTTGAGTTACTGATAACATTGGAAGTACACTTTACACTCATTGGTTTTATTCGTTCTATTCTTATATTACAGACGGAAGCTGGCTTCTTGATTGTTCCATCTGCATATTGCAATTCCATCTGCAAATATGGGAGGCTTAAGATTCCGCCCCGTGTTGTCATTAAAGGATCAAAGCAGCTTAATAGAACCTTAAGATTCCGCCCCGTCTACCTGCGGTCAGTTTGGAATATCCTTAAGATTCCGCCACGAGCCTATCTCTAGAAACCTTAAGATTCCACCCCTCCTCGAGAACATCTCCCCTGTGTACGGAAAACGCAGTTAGTAAAATATGGAAATGATATTTAGCACTTAATTAACGAAATTTGTCAACAAAGGTTACGGGTTCAAACATTAATTTCGTCCACTTGATCTATATGTCCAACTAATCTATACGGTACTAATCAGTTGATTAGGGGATGTTTTTATTCCGCAACCCCGTCCACTTGATCTATATGTCCAACTAATCTATATGGTACTAATCAGTTGATTAGGGGAGGTTTTTATTCCGCAACCCTCAACATAGGAGGTAAACAAACACGGAGGTGCGGAATCATAAGGTTCGGGTTCACCTGGCCACTGATAGACCGGGCGGAGTCTTAAGGTTACTCTAAGCCGATGGGATTAGTGAGGTGCTCAAATCCGTCGAGCTAATGACAACACGGGGCGAAATCTTAAGGCTCCCGCAAATATCATCAGCAGCTGGAAAAAGTTATGATATCCACTTTCCCTGCCCTCCCTTTGCCTTCGAACTAAAGAGATGTCCTAACCACTTCACAAGTACCGTACCCGTTTCGAAATCTCCCCTTGGCGCAATGGAGAGACGATTTTAATACGGCACACCTCGTATTTGCACGGATTTTTACACGAAGTGTTTTTTGGGGGGATATTGTTGTTGAAGTTGGAAAGACCAGTAGAAGCAAAATGCAAGAATAAATTAAGCAATTTAATAAAAATTTTAATCAATTTATATAATTAAAACATAATATGTTTTAATTAAATTTACTTATATTTAATTTATTATATAATATTATTATATAATAAATGAAATATAAGTAAATATAATTAAATATTAACTTAAGTAAATAAATATATAATGGAAATTCGATTGTTCTATTAATGTAGCAGAGTACACATATGCAGTCTCTCGCTTGAACAAGAAGTATATTTTCTAGGAAAATAACCCAAACAAATATTTGAAACTTGGTGACTAATTTAAACAGCAATTAGTTACCAACAATTAGTTTGGCTTAACAAACTGGATCAGATTCGCAATCTCGCACTTCCCCCCGAATCTGAGCCTCAGTTCGTAATCCCAACTGTCTGGCGAAGTCTTCATGCTTCACCTTCGGCAGGGCCTTTGTAAAAATATCGGCAGGCATGTCAGCAGTTGGCATGTCAGCAGCTGGCATAGTAGCGAAACTCAACCCGCTTCTCCTCAACACACCTCCGAATGAAATGGTGTCGAATGTCAATGTGTTCGGTACGCGAGTGGTAGCTCGAGTTTTTCGACAACTGCTGTGCACCTCAGTTGTCAATCACTTTCCAACGGTATAATCACATTTGAATTTTGACTGAAAAATGAGAGACTTATCTTAGTGACTTGAGGTCGAACACACGAAACAAATATTGAAAGTGAAAAAGTCGGCTTTTAAGCGGTACAAAATTAAAAATTTATGGGACACTTTTCATCAGAAATTAGTTGTGGATTTGATCCCTGGCCGGTGGTACGACATTATACCTGACATCATGTATAGAGGACAGACAAGGAAACAAACAAACAAACAAAAATATAGTCGAACTTAGAGTTTCATATATAAGATTAGATGCCCTGCAAACCTCTTGATTATGAGTGCTGATACATTCACTTTATCCCCTACAATTATTCATTTTTTGCCAGTTAAAATATCAACAAAAAAAAGTGCAATCTCCTAGTCGAAAACTTAAACCGAAGTCCCCAAACACCCCTTTGCAGTAAACTCCATAACCTCACAGTTCCTAAAAATACGTCTCGGTTGAATTGAAGTACCTTAATGTTCTTGTTGTTGAGATGAGTTCAAGTTTGTTATTAATATTCAAACTGGATGATGTATTCAATCCGCGGTGGGGCGAAGAGTGATATGGGCATGACTAATCTGAATCTTGCAGCTTCCCTACATTTTTTTACGGCCACTGTTACTCTTTTCCTATTTTTCCTCCCGTTGCTTTTTTCAAGGAATCGTTTTGCGGTTGCTCAACATCGACAGAAATAGAACAAAGCCTCCCGATAGACCAGGGATATTAAAGCGCGATTGATTTATCGGAGCAAATTGTTCCTGTAGGCAACGAGTTCCTACTTGGGCAAATTTTTGTTCCAGACAAAATCATCTTATTTTTATCTGTATGCATAATGAAGCTTTTTAATCAAATCTGGATCAACCAATTCTGTTGAAATATGTCCTCATTTCTTTCTACATTGGAGTACCGCGCCAATAAAAATTGACCCGCTCGAGGATTTTGACCCCCGGATAAGTTGGCGTCAGTGGCTTATTTCTCAAAATATGAACCTGCTTTTTTTCCTCAATAATTATCGAGTTTCAGAAATTGTCTGAGAATTATGAAACACGAGTTCCGCCTACGCTTGACTCCCTTCCGTCAGTGGTTTCCTCAGGCGCGCCCAACTTATTTCACGTTCCCAATCAATATTTCCCTGATCTAGGGACGCGGGAGCGTCCCGCCCGCCAAGAAAACCGAAGCCCTGAAAACCGAAGCGACTGAGACACTGATTACGCGACGGAACAAGTTGGGGTTTTCACCCTATCGTAGCTCGGTCCCCTGAGTGTCTCGAGAGTTGATTTTTTGTACACCAACTCTCCAGGGGCACGTGAGGACGTAAACCAAATTTCAGCTCTCGGGAACATCAGGTGTCGGGGGTATAACAGTTTTAAAACCACTATTTTTCACGTTTTTCGTGTTCTTCTTCTTGTCGTTGTCGTTGTTGTTGTTGTTGTTGTGGTTGTTCATTGACGGGGCTACAGCCCAGCAGACAAATCGGATCGAGCTGAAATTTTGCACACACGTTTGTTATGCTCCAAGGGAGTGCCTTTTGAACCTTTTTTCTCTCTCCCCCCATTTCCCCCCCAATTAGGGGGGAAATAGTAATTTTTAGGAATTTCAAATGGTCATAACTCCTTCAAAATTGAAGCTTTTTCAGATTTTCTTTCTTAGTTGTATTCAGCTTTCAAAACTGTTCAATTTGAGATCAAAATGAGCTTTCTAAGGGGAATAATAAAGGAGTTATGGTGATTTTTGTATTTTCAACAATAACTGCCGCCAAAATTGATGGAAATTGGTGCGGTTGGTCTTAAAATGTCCGCTAGGTTGTCTAGTATATGCTCAATAATTTTGAACTAAATCTCAATCGATTCGACTAATCTACAGCCAAAAATACGTGAATAAATTCCACATCTACTGATTTGGCTAATTTCCGAAAACATCAAAGTTGAACGGTGGTCAGAAAAATTGTCGTAGAGTGGCGCCAGTATAAGGATCGATAGGAAATTTTATGGGCTTTCGAATGAGGGTAGCGCACTTTGTCACTTTTCCCAACGGTTCTCGAGTTATTCGCGATTTTTGGTATAAAAACGTGCGTTTTACCTTTTGCAAACTTTCTCTTTCCACTTTCTCTTCGACACCAATAATTACAATTATTGTAATGATTCTCAACAACAAAAATTTGCACAATCCCCAAGAAAAAATGCAACAAATTTTCAAAAAATTTCTAATTCAAATTCATTCAAATTTCTAATTCTTTCTATTTTTTTAAATTTAATAATAAGAATAATTGTTTTAAATTTTGATAATTTTCTTAAAACTGTTAATTGTTTTAATTAATCGAAAATTTTAAAACTACTATTTAGCCAATTCGCAAAAATTTTAAAACTACTTATTTTTCAAACACATTTCAGATAGGTAGGTAACAAACAATAATTTCCAAAAAATAATTATTCTTGTCACGAAAAGAAGAAAAAAACTCTGCAAATTCTTGACACAACGGTTCATTATCTTCTTTGTACAGATCACCCTTCTGTCTACATCACTAGGTCTAAATGTCTAGATCCTAAATGTTAGATTAATTATTATTATCAATTATCACTAATTATTAACAATTTTATCAAGTACCTAGTGAAAATTGTTATAATTTATTGTTAGGTATTAATAATTCGTATTTACTATTAATAATAATAATTATTAATTATGATTAATTAATACGATATAATTCTGGGGTTTTTAATACTACGTCGGTAATAATTTTTCTATAAAAGAAGTACCTACCAACAAACATTCGAAATTACCTTCATTTCCGTAGCACGAAACGCACCTCAGAACAACAAACTCGACATCACTTAAGCCATATGATGTTCCAATGAGCTTGTTAGTATGAAAATGGACCTTTGAGCCGTCATTGTAAACGAACGGCTGGTCGTACAAAGCTGCGGATGGTCTTAAAAAATTCTACGGAAAATACTCTATCTAAATATGAAATAAAAAACATACCGTTCTATATGAATTTTTCGAGATATGAGATTTTCAAATTTTCAAAATTCGTTTTGAACCCCTTCCCCTTGACCTAGGGTTATGAAAAGTTTCGAGGACCATTGTGGGGTTGGTCTAAACCCATAAAAAAAATTTCGTAATTTTAACTCAACGCTAACTGGGCAAAGTGCCGCGGACGGCGTACGGCGGACTGACGGATTTTTTTTTATTCGATTTTCTGAATCTACGTATCTTGAAACGTAAACCAACAAATTTTGAGGGCGGGTTGAAATTTTTTTTTCTTTGGGCGATTCCAATGGTTCATTATCGAAGATAATAAACCCAAATGAAGTACGAGGTACGCGGTGTAGGTGTGGGAGGGGGCGCAGAGACATAAAAGGTCTCGTCGTATGACGCACTAGTTGGCCTCCTGCCAGCCGTATTACGTCATACGCTCGTGCGTCATAGGCTCTGACGTACTTGTTGGCCTCCTGCTAGCCGTCTTACGTCATACGCTCGTGCGTCATAGGCTCTGACGCACTTGTTGGTCTTTTGCCAGCCGTCTTACGTCATACGCTCGTGCGTCATAGGCTCTGACGTACTTGTTGGCCACCTGCCAGCCGTCTTACGTCATACGCTCGTGCGTCATAGGCTCTGACGTACTTGTTGGCCTCCGGCCAGCCGTCTTAGGTCATATGCTCGTGCGTCATAGGCTCTGACGTACTTGTTGGCCTCCTGCCAGCCGTCTTACGTCATACGCTCGTGCGTCATAGGCTCTGACGTAATGGCCCGCCGGTCGCTTGTGTTCTGACGTGATCTGAGGGAAAGGGTGAATCAAGGGAACAAATTTTTCCCGTTTCAGTTTATGTGCCAAAGCAAAGACATGAAAATGTCAAAAAAATGTGTAAATAGGTACCTAAGCCCAACTGTAATGTCAATTTTCTGACAATGAGTTTTCGACTATAGTTTTCATACCTTTTTACTTAAGTACTTATTGCAATTTGAGACTGATAATGAGCTGTTTGCAAATAAAAAGTCTGATAACTACTTTATTACATCTTATTAATCTATTTTCAAGTTCCGATTCACAGTTGAATGTATTTTATTTAGATGTCGTAAAATTCGAAAACGATGGAATGACGAAACCTGTCGACTACTGACTCAAGTGATACTGTCGACTTCTAACACATGTAGGTCGACTACTAGTGCAAAACCATGTCGACTACTGAAGAAAATGTTGGTCACTGGTATCGACTACTACCTAGAGCATTGGGATTTTTTACAAAACTTGTTTTTCCCTTTTCAAACCATGTTGAATAATATTTCCCGCTGCCAGGTCTTTTAGGGAAGGATCTTGGGTACACAATGAACAGGTTTGCAATGAGAAATACCAGACTGTATTGCAAATCGGCACCATACCATATTCTCACCGTACTCATACCATACCATACGAATTTCTTTCCTATCATACCATACTGTATTATACCAAATCATACATACAATAATATACCATACCATACTCATACCATGTCATACAAACCGAGTGAATATTGAAATGTCATCCGTTTCTGACCTATATTTAAAATTTCAAGTATCTAGCTCATCATCAAAATTTAATTTGTTTAAACAAATAGTTATTATTTAAACAATTTTACAGACAAGAAACCGAGTGAATATTGCATTGTGATCCAGTTCTGACCTATTTTTAAAATTTCAAGTCAATAGCTCATCATCAAAATTTAATTTGTATTATTACAAAAAGGTATTATTTAAACAATTTTACAGATGAGAAACCGAGTGAATATTGCAATGTGGTCTATCCCCGACTCACGGTTAAAATTTCTAGACTGTAGTTTACCGGGAAGATGAAAAAAGGTAGTTTTATTCTGGGCGTCTGGGGGTTGGGTCACATAACGGCCGTTTTCGACGCGAAAGTTTAGTGTTTTTCCTAAACCTTTGCGCGGTCTCTGTGAACGAACGACTGGTCGCAAAAAAATCCGATTGGTCTTAAAAGATTCGTAATTTTTTAGGTCATTCAAAAGTGAACTAAAAATTACACCGTTTCATGAGAATTTTTAGAGATATGACATTGTCGAAATTTCAAAGTTCGTTTTGAACCCCTTCCCCTTGACCTAGGGTTATGAAAAGTTTCGAGGATCATTGTGGGGCTGGTCCAAACCCAGAAACCAAATTTTGTAATTTTAGCTCAACGCTAACTGGGCAAAGTGGCACGGACGGCGGACGGCGTACGGGGGACGGCGTACGGCGGACGGACGGATTTTTTTTTATTCGATTTTCTGAATCTACGTATATTGAAACGTAAACCAACAAATTTTGAGGGGGGGTTAAAAAATTTTTTTCTTTGGGCGATTCCAATGGTTCATTATCAAAGATAATAAACCAAAAGGCAAATTAGTAGGCGTACTAATTTTTTACTAAATTTTGACTAGGATAAAACTTCATTTAGGAAAAAATTTACTAGTTACCTCGTAGGTACTTTTGTTAAATTGAACCGTATTGTACAAGTACCACTCAAAAACTAGCCATGCAAAAAGATGTGATATCCCCCCAAAAACAACTCCGTTGTAAAAACTGGCCCGCCAAAAAACCTGATCCTCCTACCCCTAACCTCCACCGTCAATGTTTTCCTGTTCCCTGTCTCCTTCCCACAACCCCCTCTCACCCTTAGTCACCCTCGGTTTCACCTAATATGTTTCCTCTGTTACACCAGCAGGGAGCTTTACGCTTCTTTCAATGCTGTTGGCGGGAGCTTTTTGCCAGATGAACAAGCCTGAATTGAAGCATTACTTCATTATAGGTGTACCACCACTGATTACTCGTGACCGCCAGTAATACTTATAATATAGTAATGCTTCAATTCAGGCTTGTTCATCTGGCAAAAAGCTCCCGCCAACAGCATTGAAAGAAGCGTAAAGCTCCCTGCTGGTGTAACAGAGGAAACATATTAGGTGAAACCGAGGGTGACTAAGGGTGAGAGGGGGTTGTGGGAAGGAGACAGGGAACAGGAAAACATTGACGGTGGAGGTTAGGGGTAGGAGGATCAGGTTTCTATATGCACACTCAACAGCGAGGTGCGAAGCACCGAGCATCCTATATATGTGGCTGGCGGGCAAAATGGATATCATTCCTTTTTGCGGCTGAGGTTTTTTGGCGGGCCAGTTTTTACAACGGAGTTGTTTTTGGGGGGATTTGGTTTTACCAGAGCAACTTGACCAATCCTACATTTTACTATATTAACCTATTCAAACGTTTTTAACCATAGAAAAATAATAACTTAATGATTAACCCTTTAAACAGTGTTAGTATTGGAATAATAATTTAATCTAGGTACGCGGGAGCGTCCCGCCCGCCAAGGAAACCGAAGCCCAGAAACGAAGCGACTGAAACACTGATTACGGGACGGAACAAGTTGGGGTATTCACCCCTTGTAGCTCGGCCCCCTGGGTGTCTCGGGAGTTGATTTTTTGTACACCAACTCTCCAGGTGCACGTGAGGACGTAAACCAAATTTCAACTCTCGGGACCATCGGGTGTCGGGGTATAATAGTTTACAAATCGCTATTTTTCACGTTTTTCATGAGATCAAAATGAGCTTCCTAAGGGGGAAGGAGTTATGATGATTTTACAATTTCCAACAATAACTGCCGTGAAAATCGATCGAAATTGGCGCGGTTGCTCCTAAAATGTCCGGAAGGATGTCTAGTATATGCTCAATAATTTTGAACGAAACCTCAATCGATTCGGTTAATCCACAGCCAAAAATACGTGAATAAATCCAACATCTACCAATTTCCGAAAACATTGTTGAACGCTGGTCAGAAACATTGTCGTAGAGTTGCGCCTGATTAAGGATCGATAGGAAATTTAATGGGCTTTCGAATGAGTGTACCACACTTTGTCACTTTTTCCAACGGTTCTCGAGTTCTTCGCGATTTTTGGTCAAAAATCGTGGGTTTTACGTTCTGCAAACTTTCTCTGATTCTCTTCCACACCAATTACCTATAATGATTCTCAACAACAAAAATTTGCATTATTCCCAAGGAAAAATTCAACAAATTTAAAAAAAAAATTTTAATTTAAATCATTTTTGAATTGTTTGATGTTTTGAATTTTTGAACCATCATCATATTGAACCACCATCATATCAAGAATGTATCACAGTACCAATGCAAAAAGATGTGATATCCCCCCAAAAACAATTCCGTTGTAAAAACTGGCCCGCCAAAAAACCTCCTCAGCCGCAATAAGGGATGCTATCCATTTTGCCCGCCAGCCACGTATATAGGATGGTCGGTGCTTCGCACCTCGCTGTTGAGTGTGACTATAGAAACCTGATCCTCCTACCCCTAACCACCACCACCAATGTTTTCCTGTTCCCTGTCTTCTCTGTTGCACCTGCAGGGAGCTTTTCGCTTCTTTCAATGCTCTTGGCGGGAGCTTTTTGCAAGGCTTCTGACAATTACATTATACAGGTAGTAGTGGTGATGATGAGTATCTACTTAGTGCTGGTACAACAGTAAAGTAATGGGCCATTTCAGGCTGGCTGACATCGCAAATGTAAGGCGTCTAAAAATTATATAAATATTACTGGTGGTCACGAGTACTTATTGGTGGTACAACTACAGTGAAGTTATGCTCGAATTCAGGCTTGTTCATGGTAAACCTCGGGCAAGGGTATGAGGACAACCCAGCGTCCTTCCAAATAAAGAAATGTCCTAACCACTTCACAAGCACCAAACCTGCATCGAAATCTCCCCTTGGTGCCATAGCGAGACGTTTTTATTACTACACATCTCGTTTTTGCAAGGCGTATTTTTGGGGGGATATCAGATTTTTTTTTTTTTTTTTTTTTTTTTTTTTTTCAAGTGGAAAAGCGGCTTGAAACTTTCTGGGCTTTCTTCTAATATCCACACGAAGAAGATCCATACCAAATTTCAAGTTGACCGGCTGTGGACCCACCCGTCAAAGTGGCCTAAATTAACCTAAATTAGCCTTAATTCCAGTGTTTGTTCCTAAACTTTATCGTGTTGTAAAGGAGGTCTGTGCAAAATTTCATGTCGATAGGTCCTGTGACCCAGGCTGACGATTCGTCAAAATGGACAATATTAGCCTAAAACTTCGGTTTTTCTTCTTTTGGTTTATTATCTTCGATAATGAACCATTGGAATCGCCCAAAGAAACAAATTTTTTAACCCCCCCTCAAAATTTGTTGGTTTACGTTTCAAGACACGTAGATTCAGAAAATCGAATAAAAAAAAAATCCGTCCGTCCGCCGTACGCCGTCCCCCGTACGCCGTCCCCCGTCCCGTCCGCGCCACTTTGCCCAGTTAGCGTTGAGCTAAAATTACGAAATTTGGTTTCTGGGTTTGGACCAGCCCCACAATGATCCTCGAAACTTTTCATAACCCTAGGTCAAGGGGAAGGGGTTCAAAACGAAATTTAAAATTTCGACAATGTCATATCTCAAAATATTTAACTGAACCGTGCAATGTTTAGTTCACTTTTGAATGACCTAAAACATTACGCATCTTTTAAGACCAATCGGATTTTTGTGCGACCAGCCGTTCGTTCACAGTGAGCGCGCAAAGGTTTAGGAAAAACACTTAACTTCGCGTCGAAAACGCCCGTTAGGTGCGTCACCTCCCAGACGCCCAGAATAAAACTACCTTTTTTCATCTTCCCGGTAAACTACAGTCTAGAAATTTTAACCGTGAGTCGGGGATAGACCACATTGCAATATTCACTCGGTTTCTCATCTGTAAAATTGTTTAAATAATCCTTCTTGTAATAATACAAATTAAATTTTGATGATGAGCTATTGACTTGGAATTTTAAAAATAGGTCAGAACTGGATCACAATGCAATATTCACTCGGTTTCTTGTCTGTAAAATTGTTTAAATAATACCTATTTGTTTAAACAAATTAAATTTTGATGATGAGCTATTGACTTGGAATTTTAAATATAGGTCAGAAATGGATGACATTTCAATATTCACTCGGTTTTTTTCTCATTGCAAACCTGTTCATTGTGTACCCAAGATCCTTCCCTAAAAGACCTGGCAGCGGGAAATATTATTCAACATGGTTTGAAAAGGGAAAAACAAGTTTTGTAAAAAATCCCAATGCTCTAGGTAGTAGTCGATACCAGTGACCAACATTTTCTTCAGTAGTCGACATGGTTTTGCACTAGTAGTCGACCTACATGTGTTAGAAGTCGACAGTATCACTTGAGTCAGTAGTCGACAGGTTTCGTCATTCCATCGTTTTCGAATTTTACGACATCTAAATAAAATACATTCAACTGTGAATCGGAACTTGAAAATAGATTAATAAGATGTAATAAAGTAGTTATCAGACTTTATATTTGCAAACAGCTCATTATCAGTCTCAAATTGCAATAAGTACTTAAGTAAAAAGGTATGAAAACTATAGTCGAAAACTCATTGTCAGAAAATTGACATTACAGTTGGGCTTAGGTACCTATTTACATATTTTTTTGACATTTTCATGTCTTTGCTTTGGCACATAAACTGAAACGGGAAAAATAGGTTCCCTTGATTCACCCTTTCCCTCAGATCACGTCAGAACACAAGCGACCGGCGGGTCATTACGTCAGAGCCTATGACGCACGAGCGTATGACGTAAGACGGCTGGCAGGAGGCCAACTAGTGCGTCAGAGCCTATGACGCACGAGCGTATGACGTAAGACGGCTGGCCGGAGGCTAACTAGTGCGTCAGAGCCTATGACGCACGAGCGTATGACGTAAGACGGCTGGCTGGAGGCCAACAAGTACGTCAGAGCCTATGACGCACGAGCGTATGACGTAAGACGGCTGGCAGGAGGCCAACTAGTGCGTCAGAGCCTATGACGCACGAGCGTATGACGTAAGACGGCTGGCCGGAGGCTAACTAGTGCGTCAGAGCCTATGACGCACGAGCGTATGACGTAAGACGGCTGGCAGGTGGCCAACAAGTACGTCAGAGCCTATGACGCACGAGCGTATGACGTAAGACGGCTGGCAGGAGACCAACTAGTGCGTCAGAGCCTATGTCGCACGAGCGTATGACGTAAGACGGCTGGCAGGAGGCCAACTAGTGCGTCTTACGACGAGACCTTTTATGTCTCTGCGCCCCCTCCCACACCCACACCGCGTACCTCGTACTTCATTTTGGTTTATTATCTTCGATAATGAACCATTGGAATTGCCCAAAGAAAAAAAAATTTTAACCCCCCCTCAAAATTTGTTGGTTTACGTTTCAAGATACGTAGATTCAGAAAATCGAATAAAAAAAATCCGTCCGTCCGCCGTGCGCCGTAAGCCGTACGCGGTTCGAAAGAAATTCGGTTTCTGGGTTTGGACCAGCCCCACAATGGTCCTCGAAACTTTGCATAACCCTAGGTCAATGGGAAGGGGTTCAAAATGAAATTTAAAATTTCGAGAATGTCATATCTCAAAATATTTAACTGAACCGTGCAATGTTTAGTTCACTTTTGAATGACCTGAAAAATTACGAATCTTTTAAGACCATTTGGATTTTTGTGCGACCAGCCGTTCGTTCACAGTGAGCGCGCAAAGGTTTAGGAAAAACACTAAACTTCGCGTCGATAACGCCCGTTAGGTGGGTGAACGTCCAGACGCCCGGAATAAAACTACCTTTTTTCATCTTCCCGGTAAACTACAGTCTAGAAATTTTAACCGTGAGTCGGGGATAGACCACATTGCAATATTCACTCAGTTTCTTGTCTGTAAAACTGTTTAAATAATACCTATTTGTTTAAACAAATTAAATTTTGATGATGAGCTACAGACTTGAAATTTTAAATATAGGTCAGAAATGGATGACATTTCAATATTCACTCGGTTTGTATGACATGGTATGAGTATGGTATGGTATATTATTGTATGTATGATTTAGTACAGTATGATAGAAAAGAAATTCGTATGGTATGGTATGAGTACGGTGAGAATATGGTATGGTGCCGATTTGCAACACAGTCTGGTATAGACAGAAGGGTGATTGATCTGCACAAGGAAGATAATAAACCGTTGTGTCAAGAATTTGCAGAGTTTTTTTTCTAAAACTTTATTGGGTTGGGATAATGCGTTGTAATGGTTTGCTCCCTTTCTACCTTATTGTCCTTCTAATTTTAAAAAGGTCTTTTAAAAGGAGAAGGAGAAGAAGGTGTTGGCATCTCTACTGCACCATCTGGTGATCGGTATTATCAAGCCCTCAGCATTTCAAAACATGAATAACGTTACCAAACGCGTATTTTTTACCAGCACTAGATCTCCAAGGGCGTCATAAGCATATAATGCCTGTTCGAAAATCGATTCAGCATTGCAAAATCCACAGAGAATAATATCAAAACTACAACAAAATAACAACGATTTTCTCTAGTTCCAGTGTTAGACCCGTCGGACCTTAAGACTTTGGTGCACTAATTTTATCAACACCTGATACTCTTCGCCTAATGCATATATCACGATATATTCCGATATATTTGTGTGTATGTTTGTGGTTTGAAGATTGTTTCCCTGATTTTCAAATTGGAAACACTACACACATACATAAATATTTATATGAACCTATTCATACTAAATTGTGTTAAAATCTACGGATAGATTAACAATTGGCCAATTAATTATCCAAGGCTTCTATATTAAATATACAGGGTGTCTAGGGTTTCGATGGGACAAACTCAGGGAATCGATTCTGCAGATAATTTGCAACAAAAAGTGCCTCTTAGAGTTTTTTTTTTAGAGGCTTCATTTTGGAGTTATTTACGATTTAAGATTTTTTTCGTGTTTTCGACCCTAACTCAGTTAAACGGCCATAACTCCCTTAAATAACTATGTAAAGTAAAAGTTGAGGATACCGTTGGAAAGAGCATTAAATTTCCTATCTCCTTGATTATAAAATCAAATTGTTTCGATTAGTCCTCATTGGTGAAAAAATGGTCAAAGTCCAAAGTGTGAGCATTTTTTAAGCATCACCATTTTTCTTTCTTTTTTTGCGCTATTAGTACGAAAGTGTTTCAGTGGGCACTCCTCGGGAAAAACTTGCCCAAAACCTCAGCTTTCGAATGGTATTAGAAAAAAAATTTTACAGTGAAATTTGACGGAGAAAATGACGTTTGAATCCTGAAAAACGTGAGTTTTTAGTTGAAATCAACGTTTCTCACCAAAAGCCGACGTGCATCATGGAAACGAGTTCGATATCGCTATTTATGCGCTATTTAGCGCTATTTATCAATCTCAGAAAACAGGAGTGGACTTATGTTCAATCGAGGAGCTTCCAAACTCATGGTAAGTGACCTTTTATTTTGATTACTGTTCTTGGACTTTCGAGTACCTACCTAAGCTTTTTCAATAGGTCGCATTCACGATGAATCTTGTCCGGTCATTTCGATAAATCCAGATAACGAAGACGCCCGAATGCACTTAATCGGCATTGTGTCAAATGTATTCATTGTCTCAACATCATGCAGGTGTATTCAAACCGGGAGTTAGCCGATATCATTTTTATGTATGGCTTTGCGAATGGCAACGCTAGACTTGCCGCCCGCGAGTATGCTATAAGGTTCCCCGACCGAAGACATCCCAATCATAAAACGTTTCCTCTCGTATTCCAGAGGCTGATAGAAACAGGTTCCAGTTCGTACGCCGTTCGAGAGAGAAACCCAAGACCCAGCCAAAATGAAATCCGCATTTTGGACGCTGTGGACGACGATCCGAGAACAAGTACGCGGCGAGTAGCCCGACAGGTCCGAACTAATTGATTTTAGGCGCAAAGATAATGAATGACCTTATGCATGCAAGCTAAATTTGGTTCTTCCAAAAATGTCTTTTTAAAAAAAGGTCTTTATTCTTGATCACAAGTTACAGAGGAGAGAATGACAACTGTGAAGCTAACGGTCTGAAGCGTAAACACCAACTGCCTTGCCGCGCAGGGCTGGCTCCTTATATAAACTCGAGATGCTGATGTCAGCTAGGATATTATCTCAACAGTAGTAAGCAGATTTACGTAAGGGAGCTGTACATAAGTACTCCCCCCCAAGATTGAATTTGGGGAAGACGCTATTGACAATTAGTGAATATTGTGAATTAATACGTGAACAAGTACAATGCGATAGTGATACAACTAGTAGTGTTACAATTTAGTGCAAAGGAAAAACAACAATGAATAATACAAGAATACATAATAATACGATAATAATACAATATGATAATAATACAATACGATAAAGTAATACAATAACAATCATAATAAGTATAATAATAATCATAATAGTATAAGCGTAATAGCTTGGCGTCAAATTGAATTTCGAGTTTGCATTTAGTTTTCGTTATTAGAACGAATTCCTCGTTTGTATTCGGCATACGCCTTGGCTACGTAGAAGATAATGACAATAATTACCAGGTAAAGTACAATGGTCCAGATGCTTGGCGTTAGGTACTGCAGAACTAATTGTTTATTTGAAAGAATGGGGACTGACGGGGGCACTAAGTGTCTGAGGCTTTTTAGTTTGATTTCTGATGAGGGTTTTCGGTTAGAATCCCAGGGTGATTTAACGAATTTTACCAATGACGGGATATGTATAGTTCGGGTCGAAGGGGTAGTCAAGGTTTGGTTTCGATATTCAATCGTACTATTCCCTGGTGAGACTAGGAAGATGCCTTGGAGGTTTCGGAATTCAATATTTCCATGGTTTATTATTTTTACTTTGTCTTCATAAGGGAAAAGGAAGATGTACCGTTTGGCTTCGTCTAAAAATTCTATGTGGTTCTGTTTCATTTTAAGTTGGATTAGGTCGCAATTCCCATTTATTCCTTTCAGGAGAATGTCCGATTCACACTCGTGTTCGTTGGACAGTTGTAGGTTGTTGGGGCAAAGGTAGTACTTTTGACCAGGTTCGCAGGCGTCGTTTGCAAAAATTAGGTTGGAGTTCGTCTTTGATTTTAGAACGTATTTGGTTGAGGGAGAAATAGTTGCGTAAATGTCCTCTACTACAGTCGGTAATGGTTGTAGAAAGATTAGGTCGTGATCTTCGGGATATACGATTGGGACGTCGAGGAAATAGATTATTTCCTCAGAGCTCATGTAACAGTTGACTCTGATATGATTTTGAATTTCCCAGAGCGATTCTCCATCGAAATCTGGTAAACGATTATTGTAATGTGGCGCGAGATATCCAAGGGTGGTACGCAAGAGCTGAGGCTTTATTATGCTAGGGTGGAGCTTCTTCAATTTACAAAATGTTATTGAGTTCTCTATGTCTTGGGTGATGTCTAGGATGATCTGTAGTAATAACTGGTTATGTTCGAGGGCATTTTCGACCTGCTTTACGTGGGTAGCAAAAGAGCTTAATTCTTTGAGGCTATTAATTTCAGCGGCTAAGATGTTATGGTTGTAATTTATATTGTCAATGGTGGTATTTAGGTCGTTAATTAATTGATTATTTATGGAGTAATGGTGATTGATTTGTTCCGAAAATGTTTCTTGGTTATTTTGGAGGTGTTGGATGATCCGGTTATACTTCTCCTCGTCGTTAGCGTCGAGGTTTCCAGTAATGAATTTTACAACTGAGCCTAAGCCGTTAAGTAAACCTCGTTTTTGGCGGTGTGGTAAAATAGATTCGAAGATTCGATCTTCGGCTGTCTTTAGCATATGTTCAATTATTTGTGTTCTTGGGTGGATTATTTTTTGGACTTCAGTATCCGTTTCAGTAATTTTTAGGATTTCGTTGTAGTGAGCGCGGATTGCGTTAACTTGATCGAGTAATCCTTCCAATTTGTAGTAGTGGGTTATAGTGTGGTAGTAGTGTATTCGTTTAGCGGGTCCTAGACGTACGGGTAGGAGTCCGAGGTTTTGTGTGACATCCTCGATTTCCAGTCCGTTGATGATCGGTAGGTAACAGGCCGATACCAGTATCCTGAAATTGTTAGTGAGTCAGTCAGTCATGCTATACTAGGGTTTGCTTCAAAATTTCTAGGCAAATTTCGTGTCTTAGTGAGGGAATGTCTGGTCTGTCAGTCCCTATTGGTTCTCGTTTGGAGATTTTGTTCGCAAAGTACATGACGAATACTCCACATTCGTGGGTTCCTGGTTGTTGAGGAATGTTTCGGTTCTGTCCTATTTTCCATGTTGAGAAGTCTAGGGCAGATCCTTTTTTGGCTTGGTGTTCATGTGAGAGGTAATTTTGAATGCGGGTGAGAATTTTGGAGCCATCTAGGTTGAGGGAGTCTAGGTAGTTAATTTCTTTAATTTTAGGGCGGACTACAATTAGTCTCCAGTGGTTTAGTTCGAAAATTGGAATTAGGACTATGTCTCTCTCGAAAATGTCAGTCTTTCTACTGTAGTTCTTTACGGTTTCGTAGCCTCGGTTGGCAAAGGAAACATATAAGAAGGTATTAAAACAGAAGATGGAGGGTTCAGATCTAGTGTTACTTCTTTCTTGTAGGAGTTCGAAGTAGAAGTTAACAATGTTGTCATTTACCCAATTTGATCCCTTAAGGCTAATCAAGTCTCCTCGGGATATGTTGAGGTTAAACTTTTTCACAAGGATTTCCAGCTTGTTGGCACTTTCGTCCCAAGCATTGGTGACGTTAGGCGTGAATTTTTTGGGTCGTCTTATGTTCGAAAGGTGGATTTTGGGAACCGTGTTGTGATGCCTGGGTTCAATTTCGGCTATCTTCAGGTCTGAATTAATTTTTACTATCTTCTCCTTGTTACATAGGGGCTTAGTTTTCGATTGTTTCTGAACTGTGTTTACGAAGACTTCTTCAGGTATTGGTGGAAGTTCTTCACGTTTTAAATTTTGTTTGTCTATGTGTTTCTGTTTGGTGGTTTCCAGTTGTTCTCTTGTTTGTGAGTATAAATGTGTCATGCGTTCCCTGTGTTTTTCGAGATAGTTGTTTACGAGTGTTTGGTCTGTAGATAGGTCAAGAAGTGTGTTCTGTCGGATGTGGCCGTAAAGAATTTCAAAGGGTGTGTACTTCCCGAGTGCGGAATGGATGGAGTTGTTGTATGCGAGAAGTGCGTGAATAACTTTGGTACGAATACTGTCTTTTTTGAACTCTGTTCGCTCGCCAAGGAGGCGAATGTGTTCGAGCAAGGTTCCGTGGAATCGTTCGACAATTCCTTGCGATTCCGGGTGTTGGGAGGACACGTAGTGTAAGTTGATACCATGTAATAGCGCGAATTCTCTAATCACTGAGGATTGAAATTCCGGGGCATTGTCGAGGGAAATCGTTTTAGGTATGCCGTGGTGTGTACAGTGATTCAGGAGAGCGTCCATTATATCGAGTGCGTTTGAAGATTTTAGTGGATAAGCCTGTGCAAATTTTGAAAATTGATCTACGACGGTTAGAAATTTCGTTTTGTCGAAGGTAGCTGTGTCAATAAAGAGGGTTTCTAGTGGTTTAGATGCTGTGGGGGTTACATTGTATTTCAGTTTGAGCGGGGCACGGTCGTATTTGGCCCTGACGCACACGTCGCAATTGTTGATGTATCTTTGTATGGACTGTCTCATATCGGGCCAGTAATAAGTCCGCATGAGATGTTTGTGCGTTTCGTCAATACCGCGATGATTGGTTATACCCTCGTGGTATTTACGTATGATGTCCGTTTGTTGCTCTAACTCGAATATGTCTGTAAGGAGGGATGAATATTTTGAGAGGCTGAGTTGACTATTGGTGAAAACTTTCATGAGGACTCGGGTGAATATTTCGTAGAGGTCGTCTTCGAAATAAATACCATATTTAACTTTGGGTATCAGATGTTCTTTAACAAATTTAGTAATGTCTTGTTCAGGTTGTGTTTTTGAAATTTGTACGGTGATTCGTGTTCGGTTGTTGAAAAGTCTTTTGATGTTGACTGGGTTAGCAACTGGAAGGTTGGAAAATTTAGCAATGATTTGGTGTCTCAATTTGTTTACTGGACTATCTCTGATGGGTATGGTAGTGGAAGTGTTGCCTATTGCGTTCGAGTGAATAGTTTGGTCTTGGTCAGATTCGCATTCAGAGTGGTTTACTGCTACTGAATTTGAATCTCGATTTGAATCTAACAGCGGGAGTTGGTTTATTATTTCCAGTTCGTCAGAGGTCAGTTCTGAAAATAAATCTTCTACGGTGAAGTCAGGGTCGTCGGGAAAGAGCGTTTCGTCTTCGGAAAGGTTCAACAATTCAATCCTAGATAGGGCGTCTGCGTTAGAGTTCGCGGAGCCTTTCTTGTATAGGATTTCAAAGTCATAGGCTGCTAAACGGGTTTTCCATTTAAACAGTTTTGAACTTGGTTCCTTGATGGAGTGGAGCCATTGTAGTGGTCGGTGGTCACTAAGGACTTTGAATCGTCGTCCGAATAAGTAGGGTCTGAAATGGTGAATTCCCCAGACTATGGCTAGCAATTCGCGTTCTATAGTGGATAGTCGTCTCTCTGTGTCATTCAGGGTACGGCTAGCATATGCAATAGGTAAGTCTTGTCCGTCTGTTATTTGGGATAGTACGGCTCCGATAGCTACGTTAGAGGCGTCGGTGGTTAATCGAAATTCTTTGTTAAAGTCCGGGTATTTCAGTATGGGTTCGTTAGTCAGTAATTGCTTGCATCGTTCGAAACAGGCAATGTAGTCGGGGTCTGTAATATCAATTTTGTAACCCTTTTTAAGGCAGCGAGTCATTGGTTTGGTTACTCCCGCAAAGTCTGGAATAAAGCGACGGTAGTATCCTAGGAGTCCCAGGAAGGATTTGATTTGAGTTGGAGTTTTGGGAATAGGGAAATTTAGAACGCAATTAATTTTTTCCGGGTTAGGTTTTACTCCATGATCGGTGATTACATGCCCTAAGTAGGCGACTTCCTTTCGGAAAAAGTCGCACTTAGCTAGTTGTGCTTTCAGGTTAGCGTTTCTCAAGCGTCTAAATACTTCGTGAAGGTGTTTAATGTGTTCCTCTAGGGAGGCGCTAAACACTATCACATCGTCCATATATACGCATGAGTAATGGCCAGCTGATCGCATTATGTTGTCCATTAATCGTTGGAACGTGCTGGGGGCGTTTCGTAATCCGAATGGCATTCTTTTAAATTCTAAATGATATGAGGGGGTGCTGAAGGCGGTTTTTGCTTGTGAACTCTTTTCCATAGGTATTTGATGGAAACCTGCACGAAGATCTATCACGGAAAAATATTGACTTCTGCCTAATTTGTCAAGGAGTTCGGTTATTGGCGGTAATGGGTATTTGTCGGGAACTGTTACGTCGTTCAGTCCGCGGTAGTCAACAACTAGGCGGCAACGAGGTGGAGCGTTAGGAGGGCTACCAGGGATTGCCTTTTTGGGTACGAGAAAAATTGGAGCGTTGTAAGGACTCGTGGAATGAGTTACGATTCCTTGATCCAACATTTCTTGTACTTGCCGGTCTACTTCGTGGCGGTAGGCTTCAGGGAAACGGTAGTTCCTGGTATAAATCGGTATTTCGTGATGGGTTTGTATGTAGTGTTGGATTTCAGTAGTGTGAGTTAGTGGTTGATGTTCGTAGCTAAAGATGTCAGGGAATTTCTGTACTAACTCGGAAATTGCTCTTTTCTCGTTCTCATTCATGTGGTTCATTTTGAGGTCTTGTAGGTTGAATTTGAACGTTTCGTCCCAAAAGTGATTTAAATCTTGTGCTGTTTGTGTGTGAGTCGGGGGTGAGAGAGCGTCTACTTTGAGAGGGGCAATTTGGGCAAATTTAGTGACTTTAGGTTCGGGGTTCGAAATGCTTACGGTGGCTTCAAAGTCTTTGATTTTTACTATGCTTTCGGGAATTTCCAATTTGTCAATCTTTGTGTAAGGGATTATGGCTTCTCCCTGCTCGATGTTGACTCGGACCTTGATTTTTTGAACGGACCGGGCATCTATGAGATGGAGGTCGGCACACTCTGAGCCTAGGTATTGAAGTTTTATTGTCCCGTGGGGAGTCGTGAGTACATGGTTCACAAAGTCGAGAGAGCAACCAAGTTTTTTAATTATATCTAATCCGATGAGACAATCGAATTTAGAGTGAAAATCAAAAATTCTGAATTGGTGATTCAAATGTTTTCTGTCGAATAGGGGTCCTAAGGGTATTAAAGTCGTGAAGCGACCTTCGGTACATCCGTGGGCGGTGCGGACAGTGAAAGGGTTGGATTTTATCTTGTCTGAGAAGAGGTGTTCAGCTATGGTAGAGTTTACGTATGATTTAGTAGAGCCAGTGTCAATAAGAAAGCGAAGGTTAGATTTTGGGCATATGATGTAGGGGAGTTCGAGGATTGTTTTTTTGTCTAAATTCATCAGGGTGTATTCGGGTTTTTTAGGCCCGTTTCTCCTAAAAAACACTGTTCCTGGGTTTCTTCATTTTGCTCATGAGTATCCTCTTGGAAATACTCTTCGGCATCAGGGTATGTTTCTGCGTCCTCTGGGCCTTCGTACGGGTCATCAGGGTTTTCAGGTTCATTTTCAGAGATCTGATGGTAGTTGGGGGTGGTTTGCCAGCTCATGTTAGACTGGGCTCTAGTTCCTTGAACGTTCTGGTTTTGCTGGGGCGAAGGCCGCCAGGGTTTTGGGTTTGGTTAGAACTGAGGGTTCACCGGTTGATTAGGGAGATTTGGCTTTAGGTTGCTACTGAAGTTTTGAGGTCTGGGGCCTAGAGATGAAAAGGTCTGTGGTTTGTAGTTATTCAAAGGTCGACCGAAATTATTGGTCGGTCGGGGACTTGATTGGAAGGTTGGTCTGGGAAAATGTGAAGGCACGTGTGATCCTATTTTTCTGTTCATGGTTGATAGCATTTGATAATCGTTGGTCATTAGACCTAGGGCTTGACTTAGAGTCTCGGGGTTCCTAGCTCTTAAACTGGCTCCCAGGGGTTCCTTTAAGTGCATAAGAAAAACTCTTAGCGCGAGCCTTTGGAAATGGTTAATAAGAATGTTCGCGTCATGCTCTACTTCATGTGTTCGTGTATAGGCAATGAGGAGCCTCAGATGTTTTTGTAGCCTATCGTGAAATTTAAAAGGATCTTCCTGATCCTGTTGCCTAAAATGTGCCAAGTGCAGAGTTAGCGTAGGACCGTCTCTTTTGTCCTCGAATCCTCCTATTATCGCGTCTCTAATCTCTTTATACGTGGAGCAATCGCTAGCTGCGATGAGCTCCGCGGCAGGGGATATGATTTTTGATTTGATGGCAGAAATCAGGGCGAAATTATGAAAAGACTCGGGGGACGTCACGTCAAAAAATTGGTCGTATAACTTTTGGGTAATTTCTAAGAATGGTTTGACTGCCTCAAGTCGGCCGTCAAATAGGGGAATCATGTCAACGTATTGTTTGGAAAGGGTGGAGCGATTAGTTTCTGGGATGACCTGGTTCACCATTAATGATTTTACTAGACCTGTTAGTTCTGCTATTTGATTTTGCTGTTGGCCGATAATTCTTTCGGCGGTCCAGTGTTCCACGGGGGAGGTGGAAGGTTGTTGAGAGTCTTCCATTTGGTTTTCTGAGATTGTCCTTAAAGGTGATTGAAATTTAGGAAATACCCTAGCGTGAAGGTATTTCTTATATAGCTTTGGAATTTTGGCAATTTAGATTTGAGAAAAATAGTGAGAGGAGAATAGCGGCTGACACGAATTCAATCTGACGATTTGCTGTACAGGAGAGAAAAAAAAATTGATTAGCTTATTACTAACATAAACGGATTATAACAATTATGATATATTGAAATATTAATAGCTAAGGAGGTCGAAGGAAGTGAAGGTCGAACGGAGTTCTCGACGAAGGAAGATAAGGTGACGCGCGTGGGCGGAAGTAGCGCGATGAGCAAGCTCGACCGAGCGAAAGGTACGATTCGGAAGAAGGGCGATTTAAATGTTCGCTTTAATAACTCCCAAGTGCGAGTCGTTGAAGGAGATGATTATGGCGATATTTGAAATGAAGAAATGTTTCTTGAAGATTCTCCCAAGTGCGAGTCGTTGAAGGAGTTTGATGATTTAATTCGGTATTCGAATTATTGGTTCTCCCAAGTGCGAGTCGTTGGAGGAGATGATTATTGTTATATTAAATGAAGAAATTTTCTTGATGATTCTCCCAAGTGCGAGTCGTTGTAGGAGTTGAATATAGTTGCGCCCCAAGTGCGAGTCGTTGTAGGGCGTCGAATAATAATTTTGGGTAGTCTCAAGTGCGTGTCGTTGTAAGACTCCGGTAATAAAATTATTGATTTATTATAGCTTAAATTTAACTCACAGAAGAACGGTGGAGGTCATTCTCAGTCGAAGATCCTGGAGGCGGCTTCTGTGAGGAGTGGTGATTCGCTTGGGACCGTTGAGGTTTCGTCTCGAGCCAATTCGTCGATGATCGATCGATGAATTCCGCTGAGTTGTCCGAACGACTGCGCCAGCTAAATTTGGTTCTTCCAAAAATGTCTTTTTAAAAAAAGGTCTTTATTCTTGATCACAAGTTACAGAGGAGAGAATGACAACTGTGAAGCTAACGGTCTGAAGCGTAAACACCAACTGCCTTGCCGCGCAGGGCTGGCTCCTTATATAAACTCGAGATGCTGATGTCAGCTAGGATATTATCTCAACAGTAGTAAGCAGATTTACGTAAGGGAGCTGTACATAAGTTGCATGTACCCAAATAAAACGTTTTTTTTTTGTCTCTCAGGTTGGTGTATCGCACCAGCGTGTTCACCAGGTTCTCCAGAGAAATGGTTTATACTCACACCATTTCACTCGGGTCCAAAGCCTCCTGGCAAGGGACTACGCGTCCAGAATGATGTTCTGCGAGTGGCTTCTGTCTCAAAGACCCGGATTTGAGGATAACATTATTTGGACAGACGAAGCTACCTTCACCAGAACGGGTGTCTTCAACACCCGAAATACGCACAGGTTGGTATTAGGACTTCATTAGCTTAGGCAGGTGTAACTGCAATGATACACGTCCTCGCAACTGATGACAAATAATATTCATCAACAGGTGGGCAGAGGAAAACCCTTTTGCGATCCATGAGAGCCACCAACAATATGAATTTCGGGTGAACGTTTGGGCTGGGCTGGTTGGCCAGCACCTTGTCGGCCCCTTCATACTTCCTGCAACTCTCAACGCACAGAGTAAGGACAGAAAACCGAGTTTAAGTGGCCATTTTTATAAATGAGTAAAATTTGAGTTCAAATAATATTTTTCATCAATGATTTCTTCTTCCAGACTTTGAGGCACTTCTCAATGAGGAATTTTTCAACTTCATAGAGGACATTCCGCTAAACCGGAGGGGTCAGCTATGGTTTCAGATGGACGGTTGCCCAGCCCATAACGCCCGAATCATCCGTGATTGGATGAACGTCCATTTTCCAGGGCAGTGGATCGGTCGTTATGGACCGGTAGCCTGGCCACCCAGGAGCCCTGATCTGACCCCCATGGACTTCTACGTATGGGGTACACTAAAGTCCTTAGTCTACGCAGAAGCGGCGGACACGAGGGAAGCCCTCATCATTAGGTACGAGTAAGTAGATTCCACGCAATAAGACAATTTTCAAAATAACAAAAAACCTACCAAAATTTTTGCGGATACAATGACCTAACTCTGCTTCAACCTAAGTGATTACTCAAACTAATACTATCTGTTTTTTCCAGAGTACAGGAATGTGTCGGGTTAATGCGAAATGAGCACCAGTTACGGAATGTCTCGAGGAGCGTGCGTCGGAGATGCCGCCTTTGTGTTCAGCAAGGAGGGGGGCATTTTGAGAACCTACTGTAATCACTAAATTAAATTAAGATGAAAAAAAAACGAGTTTCTTCTTAATTGCGGAGGCAAAGAGTGTCACCATTCGATTCAGCGTCAAAAAATGCATAAATAGCGATATCGAACTCGTTTTCATGATGCACGTCGGCTTTTGGTGAGAAACGTTGATTTCAACTAAAAACTCACGTTTTTCAGGATTCAAACGTCATTTTCTCCGTCAAATTTCACTGTAAAATTTTTTTTCTTATACCATTCGAAAGCTGAGGTTTTGGGCAAGTTTTTCCCGAGGAGTGCCCACTGAAACACTTTCGTACTAATAGCGCAAAAAAAGAAAGAAAAATGGTGATTCTTAAAAAATGCTCACACTTTGGACTTTGACCATTTTTTCACCAATGAGGACTAATCGAAACAATTTGATTTTATAATCAAGGAGATAGGAAATTTAATGCTCTTTCCAACGGTATCCTCAACTTTTACTTTACATAGTTATTTAAGGGAGTTATGGCCGTTCAACTGAGTTAGGGTCGAAAACACGAAAAAAATCTTAAATCGTAAATAACTCCAAAATGAAGCCTCTAAAAAAAAAACTCTAAGAGGCACTTTTTGTTGCAAATTATCTGCAGAATCGATTCCCTGAGTTTGTCCCATCGAAACCCTAGACACCCTGTATAGAAGGTGCCTATTTGGGATTAACTAATAAGGTGTCAATTTGGGATTCCCGAACGGACTGAAACTTTTTGAGACGTCTTAATTTGTAATCTCCTACATATAACTCAATAGTTCGGTAATTATTAGCAGGTATCACTACTACCACAGTACGAAAAATTTGTGTACTGTGGTAGTAGTGATACCTACTAATAATTACCGAACTATTGAGTTATATGTAGGAGATTACAAATTAAGACGTCTCAAAAAGTTTAAGTCCGTTCGGGAATCCCAAATTGACACCTTATTAGTTCCTTACGAAAGGAGAACACGAGAAAAATGCGAAGTATAGTTTACCAAGTGAAACCACCACAAATAAATAATTAATTATTAATATGTAACTCCACTTGAAAAAAATCAATAATGAAAATGAATTAGCATTTCAAGTTTCCTCGCCATTCTTTGTTCCGTACGAATCCCCTATTTCAAACTTCTATCTTGAGCATTCATCACTCGTACAATTTTCGTTGTTAAATTTATCTTTTTCTCTCCAGTTTAATTTGCTAAGTGAGTTATTCTGTCTATTAAATTTGCGTTTTGAATCTACAAGCAGAATCGGCGAGTGGACAAAACGCAGGATTGTTGACTACCATTATTATGCAACACCAGCTCCCTAAAACAAAAGAAAATTGCCTATTTAACCCATTAGCCCCCAGGTCACCCATATGGCTACGGCTGAGGCAGGCTCATACAAGCGCCCGTAGGCGGCTCACCAACCCCCCTCTCATGTTCCCGCATGTTTTATCGTGTTCTTGAGGCTTTGTATTGAATATTGAGATGCCCATCATTCCACTTCCGGCCTTCCTCGCAGTTGGGCTTCTTTTGAAACATGAACGAAAATTACGACCTCGACCTGCTGCAACAAATTTTGATGTAAGTACCTACCTATATATGTTATGTACCCCATTTCACTTCTATTATCTTCAGTACAAGTTAATCGATCGTTTCATGTAGCTTTTTGAATGATTGAATGCAATACGCCGTTCATATTCACGTCTGAATTCGTGCGTTACCATATGGGTTACCTGGGCACTAACACACACGGGTTTATTTTCAGGCCAGGTATCACCCTTCAAGGAGCAATTGACATCATCGAAGGTTTTGATTCCGGTCTTGAGGTTCCCGATGCTGTATATGTTGAACCACCTGAGCCAACTGTGGAAACAGACGAAGATTCCGGGGATGAGGAAAACGAAGGTGATGTTCACCACTTATCAGGTAGGCAACTTTTGGCTCCAGTTCAAATCGTAATGCGAAATCAAGAGAGAATTGCGAGCCTGGTTGAAGAATCAGCTAGAGAAAACTTGGAATCAGGTAGTGCTGAAAATGAATTGACAAACTTTCTAGTTTATCTTGTGTTGCTGTGTTTGAAAAATTGTTCACCGACGAAATATACCAGCACATCTTCACTGAAACATCAAAATACGTTCTTTTCAAAAACCACGAACCACAAAATATTTCAGTCAGTGAGTTGAAGTGGCTCGTTGGGTTTTTGATCCTGACTGGGTATAATTGCTTGCCCTCTGTGAGACATTATTGGAACGAGGGTGTAGGGCCGAACAGAGGGTACTGACATGAACAATTTGATGGCTTCATCAACTATGAGAAGAAACAAAGTGCTCACAATCTTACGTTATATTCATTGTGCAGATAACAGCAGTCCAGATAAGAGTGACAAAATGTGGAAATTACGTCCCATCATGGATATGGTGAAGAAAAATTGTGTTTCCAATTTCATGGACAATACAATTTTGAACTATGAAGAGTCAATGATGAAATTTTTCGGTCGTCATCAAATGAAGCAATTTATTCCCACGAAACCCATCCGATTCGGGTACAAAATGTGGTGCTTGAACTCAAATGATGGGTACCTACTTTCATTTGATCTCTATCAAGGAGCCAACTCTAAGATTGGACAATATATCCAATTATCGTATTGGGGTGCGAGGGAAACAGTGGACATAAGTGATCTTCACCTGGTTGATTGATGTATGCGTCCAAAATGCGTCGATACTGTACAAGACCAACAATCCTATAAGTCAACTGGAATTCAGACGCAGCATTGCCCAAGCCTACCTCACCACCTACGGCTCGGACAGGAAAAAATTCGCTCGACATATCTCGGATCCTCGCATCGAAATTCGCCATGACAAGCTAGAACATCTTGTCGGAAGCACAGAAGAGAAGGAGATGCGCCCTAAAATGTTGTAGTTCGAGTGTTCGCACTAGGTGCATCAAGTGCAACGTTGCTTTGTGCATTGATTGTTTCGTCCCCTATCACACCCAATGATGACGAAAAATGGCGATCTAACAATTCTAGTGTTTTTAGGAAGAGTTATTTTATGTTCCTCGTTCTGGTCCTCATACGACATATGATAATGATGTAATTTTTCATTTATTTTAGAACCTTTGCATTACGTAATACATATTGTGTACTCTTAAAACGTTACTTAACGGTTATTTCTTTGCAGTAAGCATTCCCTGTCATCCCAGAAACTGTTAAAGCTGAAAGCGACCAAAAGTACTCATGCAGAGAATCTCAGGAACCCGTGTGTGGGAGCGCCCAGGTAACCCATATGGTAACGGGCTCTCCTGTGGATGCGCAATCATGAAACTTTTTTTTGCTATTTTTCTCATCAATCAGAGGGCAAAAGGGACTCGTGTGATGAATTTCACCGGTAAATTCGAACAAAAATAATTCTGGGCGCTAATGGGTTAATAGTTTCTAATAGGAAAGACTATTTATTAGTTTCTTTCGTGCTGCTAATCCTGTAACTAAGTGCTATAAAGTATTTCATTGAGTGGTAACTTTTAATGGGACCTAATTGGGTATTTCATATGACATATGTTGATCCACCCAAGCTCACAACTGCATTTTCGCGCCATTCAAAATACAAAATACTTCCGGATTCTATTATTGAATGTAAATATTTAGAACTTCAATTAAAATCAAAGTAAATATTTCAGAAAACACATCTATAACGGGAAGAACCATCTCAAACTCCAGAACCACCTTCCCTTCCGATATTGTCAGTAGAAATGTGAATACTAGACATTTTAGCTTCCTTTCTCATCTAAAAATACGTTGCCGAAGAGTTGCAAAAATTGTGTAAAAACCACTAAAAAACAGGTGGGGATTTCTAATATAGTTTTAGCTGTTTATACACAACTTCTCTTTCTCCTTCCCAAGCAGCACAACGACGTCGGTCCGACGTCGTAAGAGGTCGGGAAATCCGACCTGACTTCGGGCGACGACGTCGTACCGACCTCACCACGACCACATGGCGACCAATGTGGGGAATGATTTCTTGGTTGTACCGACGTCGCCGCCCGACCTCAGGTCGGGCGACGACGTCGTGCCGACCTCACCACGACCAAATGCCGACCAATGTGGGGAATGATTTCTTGGTTGTACCGACGTCGCCGCCCGACCTCAACTGACTCAATACAAAACCGACATCTTCCGACGAGGAAGGTTATCTCTCTCCACGGAAATCATTAAGATGGTGGATGGTGAAATACTTGGTGTGAATATTACACGGTACCTACCAACTCCCGTATGTAAGTTCATGTCTCTTCATATCATCCGCGGAGAAAAATTTAACGTGAAATGCTCGATTCTATCTCTCAAAAACCAGTGCCCTCCGAATTTGAGACGTTGTAAATATTTTTTTCAATTTGGTAACTATTGTGAAAATGTTATGACGACTTATTATTTCGCTGGTTTCACTATTAAACTGCTGTATTTCCTTGGTAACTATCAGAGTTATTATTACATTTGAATTTCAGAAATAAATATATTGGAAAATTATTTAAATTAATATCTAACCTCAACCTAACCTGTAATGGAAATGGAAAAAGATGGCGAACTAGGGATGTTCCGATATTGTTACACGATTGTGTAACAAATCTGTAGAGGATCTGACCAGGTCTACCTCTCGTCGGCTGATGTACAAAACATGTACAGAAATATATAGTAACGTAGTTCCCAAACGGTACAACAGAATGAGCGCCTGTAGCGTCCCACCTGCGTGTTATCGCCATCGCCATTTCACTATAGATATCCGACGTTGTGGCGACCTCGTCTATCTTTACTACAGATATCCGACGTCGCGGCGACCTCAGCGTTATATAGTACAGATATACGACGTTGTGGCCACCTCGTCAACCTGTAATACAAATATCCGACGTCGTAGCGACCTCGTCTATCTGTACTATAGATTTCCGACTAATCTCTCGTCGTACCGACGTCGTGATGACGTTAATATTTGACATACAGATTTCCGACGTCGGATATACTACAGATTAGGTAGCAAGTCGTGAAATCCGACCAATTGTGCTGCTTGGGTTGGTCAAGTAAAAACGACTATTTTTATAAGCAGGGACAATTAGGCACGCTTTTCTACTAAAAACACCTTCGGTGATATAAACTAGACCAGTCCGTGCATATAGCAGACAGTAATTATGTAAGCTGTAGCTTGATGTAGCTCAGGGTTATTCAAAACTTTTCTTTGATTCGTTCCAAAAAATTAACAAAAAGGAAAACCTTTCTATTGTCAACTTATAGCAGTCAGTTAAAGCCTTCAATGCTATTATTCATACTTATTTGCATAGCATAATGTAAATTGGCTAATTTGGCAGTCAAAATATATATAAAACCTTTCTCCCAACTCAAAGGACCACTAATTAATGAGGAGGCACTTACAAGAGGGGACCCAGCGGAGAAGAGCGTATACATGTTGAAGGATCAAGATCGGGCAGAAACTGATCACAAAATATCCATGGGAAGTAGGGAGACCTCGGAGAAGGAGCGGAACGTAACAGCGACGACATATCGTTTTCCTTGACGGATTACAACAGGAGCTTTGGCCGGTACTGACCTTCTTTTAGTTCCCGATATTCTAATGGAAAGCTATCCGATCACAAATCAATCGCTAAACCCATTTCAAATTTCAGACAAAGAAATTTCCCGCGCCGTGGGTTGTCCGCCGATTTTACCGTCTGGCTGATATGTAAGAAAAGTGAGATGGATAAAACAATCATTCTTACACTGTTCATTGAGTGCACACGTATTCGCCAAGTATAGGTAAATCTAGAGTTCCTGTTTGATAGGTATTCCCCCAGAATATAAATATTTGATCGGATTCACAAACTAGTGGTTACTTGCACGCAAAGATGCGAAATCATCTACACAACTGATTTCAACTTAAAGTTAGACGTGATATTTGGGAGTAGGCTGACCCATTGAAGGTCAAAACGAATTATCCCACAGCACCCTGTTTCCGACATCTACAAACAATAATTGTTCTTACAAGAATTATTCTTATCTTCCCAATACTTTGCCGGTCCCTTCTCACTACCTTTCATTCGTTAATTTAGAATCGGCATACCTTAGATATATTCCTTGATTTCCACTAAATTATAAATAGCGAGATAGCACGTGTTGCAATAACGTTTTCCCTATCTACCCTTCCTTGTATAATATACATAATATGTATATTATACAAATTATGTATAATATACATAATATTATTAATTAAATATTATTAATTAAACATAATATTATTATGTTCATATATACCCAATTTTCATGCAAGTACAATTGAATCAATGAATGTTAAAGGGGCAGTAGTACAAGAAAGCGGACGTTGGAGAAACGAAGAAAACTGTCCTGTTCCGAAAATATTGGCAAATTGTTTAATTGGACCTCACCCATTTGTTGAACCAGTAACCATTTAATCATTTGCATTCACTGATTCAATTGGAATAATTCCATTCCACTAGTTCCAAATTATTCGTTGGATTAATCTTAGTTGAAAATACAAGTCTTATCTCTGTATAATCTCAGGATTCAGTAACTGATTTTTATAATGAAATCTTCAGTGGTCCCACAATCAGAGTCTTAATACTTTAAAAATAATTCGCAACCAAAACTTGACTTGAGTGAAAAAAATGTGCTCCTTGCAGTCATAAACACCTTCTCCAAGAGGGTAAGTCTGTTTTCACTCCCCAAAATCAACAGGTTCAGGTGGGTGGAATGCGAGTTGCGGACGGGCAATTTGCGGACAACTTGAGTTATCGCCAACGAGTTGGCGAAATGGGGAGTAAGGGACGGCCGGTAATTTTAACAGCCCTGTGAATTTATGCATCCTCTAAAAGTATGTGACGAGTTCCCTCTGTCCAACTATGTGTGTGTGATCTGTTGTTTGGGGGACGTTTTTTAATCGAATTTTCGAAGAAAATGAAAATATTGTTTTATGTCCAAAATTTTTGAAACCAGAATTTCCGAAAAAATTGTATACCAAAATCCGTTTCAGACCATCCTGAATCCACTGCCAAACGACACCAAAAATTATATGTATATGCACGATATCTTATTCTGTTCGTAAACTGAAGAACTTTGAAGATGAAGAAACGTGTTGGATACTTGAGATGTTCTTCATGGTTAGTCTATTAGTCTACTCTAATCTGATAACGGAATGAGATATTGCAATTCTGACTTCACCATCGTGTTCAGCGTTGAAAAATGTATAATGGAGTGAATTACCCATAAATCCCCAAAAACCAAACAGTCTTACAAGTGACACCTCATTTTAAAGGGTTTTTTCAAGCTGAACACGATAATGAAATCAGAATTGTGACATCCTCTTCCGTTCTCAAACGTGGTTAATACATTTTAAATGAAACCAGTTATTTCTTCGAAAATACGCTCTTATAGCCATACTGCATGACTGGATTTTTTCATCTGTATACAGGGTGTGTCCTTTAAGGCCGTACCACCGGCCAGGGATCGATTCTACAACTTATTTCTGATGAAATGTGTCCTATACAATTTTTTTTTTATACCGGATGAAATCCGACTTTTTTCACTTCTAAGATTTTGACATTTTATGTCTCTGCTCTGGCACATAACTCGAAAACCGTTAGGAAAAAGTGTTACCAAATAATTGTGATGATTTTCACTTACAACCAATATGTAACTAGGGAAAAGTAACTTCAGCAATTTTCATCGCACAAAAATTGTACACCACTCGTTGGAAAGCTCTCAATTTATCCCTAAATACCACGATGTTCATTTATATGCACACTGACCCCCTTCTTTGTAGAGCACGTTAACAATCCGTCAGTTTGTTAACTAATATGTGAATTTCGACTCCGTCACGAAAAGATTCTCCGTTGGCATGTGAACTCGAAAAGTATTATAAAATCCTCACAATTATACACTAGGTTATCCAATAAACATATAAGAACATAATAAAGCTGCATCTTCAAGTGGCATTTAACGATGGATCCGGAAAACCAATCGGGACCATCATCACAAAGAAAGAGAAAATTGTCTACAGAAAATCAACAAGATTATTCAAATAAGAAACAGGCAATCGATTTGCGTAAGGCATCTGAAGCGGGAAAGTGTTCCAAGCCGGTGAAATCAAACGCCGAAAAGCAACGTGAATATCGGCTCCGTAAGGCATCTGAAATGGGAAAGTGTTCCAAACCGGCGAAATCAAACGCCGAAATGCAACGTGAATATCGACTTCGAAAAAAACTCATGGTTGCGGGCAACATCACAGACCCTATTGAAATTTCTGAAACAAATCACGCATTTATACCACCGTCCAAATCTGTAGCCGATATCGAATTTCACAAACGATTCACTTTGTCTATTTGGAGGGTTGTAGGAGGTTGAAAAGAAAACGGAGGAGAAGTAGAAGTTCTTCTCCTCCGTTATCTTTCCAACCTCCTACAACCCTCCAAATAGACAAAGGTTTTTCAACCAAGGAGGAAATGAACAAAACAACAAACAAACGATTCACTGAAAATCCATTTGGTTTCTCGTGTTCAATCCGTGATCGTTTATGGTTTGAGAAAGATTTGCGCAATACTTCCGCGTCTGCGTCTCAGCTATTGGCTAGTGAATTCCCCAACGAGGCCATATCCGAATTTAGAGCGTGTGATAACTGTTACCGAAATTTATGCAAGAAAAAAATTCCACGTCTGTCACGATCAAATGGATTTCGTTATCCGCCGATACCGACGCACCTACCTCCACTTGATCCAATTACCGAACGTCTTATATCGCCCCGACTTCCATTCATGCAGATTCGTCAATTGCGGTTTGTTAAGGGGTCGAAGGCAATCATTGGTCAAGTCATACCGGTTGAAGTTAACAAGAAGAAGAAGAAGAAGAAGAAGAAATGTTTATTGCAAAACATGCATAATAACAAAATAGAATATATAAACATAATTTCGACATGGCAAAATGCCGTCTGTCTAGTTGGCCACAGTGCAGATTAACTATATACATATAAATGTGTATATATAGTACAGGTGTTACATTTCAAAGTTACATTTCAAAGTTACATTACATAAGTAAATCAACAGAGAATATTTCAGTCTCAAATTCAGGGTATCAAGGTATAGAAGAAATCACAACGGAGCACAATAATCTATCCACATAATAATATTATATTATATATTATTATATATCATATTATAATATATTATCCGAAATTTCCTATATCTAGATGCATCCCTCACATATTCCGTTAGATATACCCCAATTTACGCGCCACCCCACAAACAGCATCCCAAATCGTTCACTTGCATCTCAGAAATAATTAAACTCCCTCAGCAGCTCCAACCTATACCTCTGCGAGCTTACAATATAGAGGTGTAGCCCCTGCCAATCCTTGCCATTCAGGACCTCCACGAGTTCCTCATCCGACAAATATGCCTTCTTCAGATACCTGACCCTAAACTCCGCCAACACTGGACATTTTGCCAGGTAATGCCTCGTATCCTCAGGCACCTTCAGATTGCATAATGCGCAGTCATATTGTCGGTCCGGCCTATTGGGGATCGTGTTCAAGTTGAACAATTCACCCCTTGCTCTCAGAACATTCCCAATCATCCATCCATTCACTGAACTCATGTATCCAGTGCTTTTGTGATCCAGACTAGCGTACAAACAGTGGTGCTCAGACTCCCTACATTGCTCTCTCACTCTCCCAACAAAAACAGCCTTCCACCCTTTTAATATCTCTCTGTTTATTCTCTTAAAGTCCTGCACCTCCCTAAACTCGGCATTCCTTTCGTCGGCGTATGTTTGTGCTAGTCCCCTCCAGGCTGGGTACCACCCATCGTTCCTCTGGATGAGCTGTTTAGCCAAAAAAGTGTTCAGCCTATCATCCGACTGGCCTAGGACCCTACCCATATAGCCCAAATGAAGCCCTAGGGTATGCTCATACACCTTTACCAGACCTAGTTCATTATATATTATATAATTCGGAGTGGTTTGGGGCAATCCAATGACTCTTTTTACGAAGTATCTTAATAGTTTTTCCACCTCCTCATGTTCCCGGTATCCCCAAACCTGGGCTCCATAACACATCACCGTCCGTGACACCGCCTGGAAAACCTGGAGCTTCCTATCAAATGGGATGTCATTCCTGGATAGCAGACGTGACCATACACTATTCACCGCCCATTTGCTTGCCACCAGTTTCTCCTTGAAATGCAGGCTGAGTGACATTGAAGGGGTCACCAATACTCCTAGGTATTTATACTTGTCAACCACCTCCAGCCTTTCACCTCCATAATACCACCTTTCATTTCTTGCCAGCCTACCACCTCCCTCCCTACACACCATAACTTTGGACTTTTCAGTGTTTATTTTTAAATTCCATTCATCACTATACCTCCGCAGTTGATTTATCATCATCTGTAAACCCCCAATGCTATCCGCCACAAGCACCACATCATCCGCATACATAAGCAGGTTAATTCTTCTACCTCCAATTAACACCCCTCCTCCCAAATACTCCTGCATATCATTAAGGTAGATCGCAAACAAGGTTGGGCTCATCAGGCATCCCTGCCTCACCCCAGAGCCTATCATGATTTCTCGCGACAGCCCCCGGGTCGACCAGACAGCCGCAGTCGTGTTCTGATAAATGGCCCGTACTATATTCACAAAGCGGCTAGATATTCCCATGTTGAAGAGTTTGTAATAAAGATCCTTCCTCATCACTGAATCGAACGCAGCTCTATAGTCTACAAAGAACAGGTATAGCTTCTTCTTCCTTCTGAAAGTGATCTTCGCAATGCTCATTAAGTTAAAGATACTATCCGCCGTGCTGTAACCCTTTCTAAACCCGGCCTGGCATTCCACCAACCCACCATCCACTGCCAGCCATTCATTCAACCTATTCCCCAGCAAGGCTGTGAACAGCTTGGCTATCGCATCCATAAACGAAATCGCTCGGTAATTTTCTACCTCATTTGGATCCCCCTTTTTATGAATGGGGAAAATTATCGCCTCACTGAAGCTCTGCGGGACCTTGCCATCCTCCAGAATCTGACTGAACACTCTCAGAACCAACCTAAGAAATTCTTCGGGAGCATCCTTAAAAAACTCGACAGGTATCCGATCTTTCCCCGGGGCCTTGTTTGCTTTTGCAGTCTTAATTACCCTCCTCAGTTCGTCCAGCGTAAACGGTCTATCCAACAGGTCCACCTCTACCAGTGGCTCAGCGTATTGATGGGGCTCCGTAATCTCCGGAGGGTTCAGCAGCTTTTCAAAGTAATTCGCAAAATCATCTACACTCACGTCCCTACCGCTAATGAACTGTTTATTTTTTAGTGAATTTGCGGCAGTCCAGAACTCCTTGGCATCTTTGGATTTGCTGATTTGTTCAATTAAGCCACTATTGTAACTCACCTCCTTCTGCCTGCATATCTCCTTGTATTCCGCATTTACCTCTACATACCTTTTCCTAACAGCCATAGACCCTGTACTCCGTAATAGGTTCAACAGTGCAAATGATCTCTCGCGCACTCGGGAACACTGACCATCAAACCACTTCCTCCTCCCCAACCCACCCCTACCACCAGCATCCTTTTTATAGTTGGCCGCTTCTTTAATGGCGTCTATGAGCCTGTTAATCTCGTCCTGGATCGGGAGCTTCCTGCCTACTGCTGCATCCTGCATACATACTTTAAGTCTCGTCCGATATACCTCTGCCAACTTAGGATCCCATATAGCTTTTGGTAGCAAGGGCAGTGCCTCATAACCCCCCGGAGGACCCAACAGTTCCAGGGTCAGTGCTATTGGCATGTGATCTGAGAAGATCTCCGCTAGTACCTCAAAGGTTTTCACTGTTGGCAGTAACTCTCCTGTTACACAAGCAAGATCGAGCACAGAGCAGCCCGTGCCCGACACATAGGTATAATGCCCCTCCTCATCACCCACTGCCCGGCCATTCAGTATTACCAACCCGACCTCATCACATAATTCCACTATTTTTTTCCCCTTCACATCCACCCTCCCATCCCATGACCTTCTACTTGGGCCCATTGATGTTCCCTCAACCAGCTCCTCCGGTACAATCTGCTGATGAAATCCGACTTTTTTCACTTCTAAGATTTTGACATTTTATGTCTCTGCTCTGGCACATAACTCGAAAACCGTTAGGAAAAAGTGTTACCAAATAATTGTGATGATTTTCACTTACAACCAATATGTAACTAGGGAAAAGTAACTTCAGCAATTTTCATCGCACAAAAATTGTACACCACTCGTTGGAAAGCTCTCAATTTATCCCTAAATACCACGATGTTCATTTATATGCACACTGACCCCCTTCTTTGTAGAGCACGTTAACAATCCGTCAGTTTGTTAACTAATATGTGAATTTCGACTCCGTCACGAAAAGATTCTCCGTTGGCATGTGAACTCGAAAAGTATTATAAAATCCTCACAATTATACACTAGGTTATCCAATAAACATATAAGAACATAATAAAGCTGCATCTTCAAGTGGCATTTAACGATGGATCCGGAAAACCAATCGGGACCATCATCACAAAGAAAGAGAAAATTGTCTACAGAAAATCAACAAGATTATTCAAATAAGAAACAGGCAATCGATTTGCGTAAGGCATCTGAAGCGGGAAAGTGTTCCAAGCCGGTGAAATCAAACGCCGAAAAGCAACGTGAATATCGGCTCCGTAAGGCATCTGAAATGGGAAAGTGTTCCAAACCGGCGAAATCAAACGCCGAAATGCAACGTGAATATCGACTTCGAAAAAAACTCATGGTTGCGGGCAACATCACAGACCCTATTGAAATTTCTGAAACAAATCACGCATTTATACCACCGTCCAAATCTGTAGCCGATATCGAATTTCACAAACGATTCACTTTGTCTATTTGGAGGGTTGTAGGAGGTTGAAAAGAAAACGGAGGAGAAGTAGAAGTTCTTCTCCTCCGTTATCTTTCCAACCTCCTACAACCCTCCAAATAGACAAAGGTTTTTCAACCAAGGAGGAAATGAACAAAACAACAAACAAACGATTCACTGAAAATCCATTTGGTTTCTCGTGTTCAATCCGTGATCGTTTATGGTTTGAGAAAGATTTGCGCAATACTTCCGCGTCTGCGTCTCAGCTATTGGCTAGTGAATTCCCCAACGAGGCCATATCCGAATTTAGAGCGTGTGATAACTGTTACCGAAATTTATGCAAGAAAAAAATTCCACGTCTGTCACGATCAAATGGATTTCGTTATCCGCCGATACCGACGCACCTACCTCCACTTGATCCAATTACCGAACGTCTTATATCGCCCCGACTTCCATTCATGCAGATTCGTCAATTGCGGTTTGTTAAGGGGTCGAAGGCAATCATTGGTCAAGTCATACCGGTTGAAGTTAACAACATGATCCGCAAATTACCTCGCCAACTTGACGATGTTCAACGTCCATATCAAGAATCATCAGATTCATAAATCGTCCTCATACATTGGCTTTGTGAAGAAGAGAACAGTGAAAACGTGGTTACGATTTCTCGTTGACACGCCATTGTACCGTGGGCATGGTGTAACGATTGATCAGTGGTTTCTTGATGACACGAGTGAAATTGGTCGCACCGATCGTCGCGGAGTGAAACCCGAACACATCCTATGGGCATGAAGGTAATGCGTCTACGATTGTCAGACGGAATGGGACAGGTGTTCAAGACGACGGGTGGTACAAAACAACTTACAAAAGCGAATTTGGAAGACGCGGAATTGATGGAATCGATGATAGATAACTTTGCGTTTCTCAAATCAATACCAAACTCGGTACACTACTGGTCGACACGCAAGAAAGATGTGTTCGCACAAATTCGTCAGCTCGGTAAGCCAACGATCTTTCTCACACTGAGTGCATCCGAATACGATTGGAGTGATTTGCTTCGCCTACTGTATCGCCTTGAGAATAATGGGCTGGAGTGGTCTGACACAGGCGATCCGGCAACCTCAATGAGTAGCGACATGCGTACGACACTCGACAACGAAGATCCGGTTACGTGCTGTTTGTACTTCATTATGTACATCATTTCCAAATCGTCTTACAGCCCGTTTGGTAAATATCACGTCATCGACTGGTTCAAACGTATCGAATTTCAACGGCGAGGAAGTCCACACGCTCATATTCTCTTGTGGTTGGCAAACGACCCCAATGAGCCTTTGAACGAAAACATGCTTTTCATAGTAGCTTTGGTGGACGAATTGTGCAGCGTCGATGAAACTAAAATTGAAAAAAGGTTCCGACAGGAGCACAAACACACATTTACATGCTACAAAAAGTCTACGAGTGAACAGTACAAGGTTTGCAGATTTAATGCTCCATTTTGGCCAATGAACCAAACACGAGTACTACTCCCAATGCCAAAAGAAGACGGTCGACGTGAGAAATTGAAAAAAATTTATACCGACATGCATCAAGGCTTGGAATTCGGGGAGGCTTAACATCCATGCTGCTGGTTGGAAAAGGGGTTCCTGAATTCTCTCGCAGATTATGCCTACCAGTTGATAACAGACCTAGCTGTTCCCGATAAACCACAGACAAAAACCTACATGGACCTAGTTAGCTAGTTTGAAACCCAGTGAGTCAATTTTCGCTAGTCAATACAAATTCTACAACGCTTTACCGGAATCGCATGAAACTGCCAATCAATGGTCAGCCAGAATGCGTTCCTTAGCTGGGGACTGCCAATTAGCTGGGAGCGAACCTTGAAGATTTTATTAAAGATCGATTTGTTATGGGTATGGGAAAGGGAGCAATCAGATTGATAGATTGATTGATTGTTTTATTTTACCACCAGGGGAGGTTAGGGCCATGAGGCCCTCTATTCCAACCCCCCCTCTATTCCAACCCCCCCTGGAATAAACTCCTCCTTTAACATAACATAAATTAATAGTTCTCCAATAATACCTTCTTTAAATTATTTCTAAATATCTCAGTTTTCAGTCCTAAATCAAACAAATGTACAAAATCATTAAAAAGCTTAGTTCCTTGTCCAACAAAGGACCGGTAGTATCGGGTTGTTCGATGGATTGGGACCTGAAGCAGCCTACCTTGGTTTCTTACATTTGATAAGAAATCAAATTCTCTAAACAGATACCCCGGCCTCCGGAACTTCAGCACCTTGAACACCATCACGGCTATACTAAGCTTTTTCCGCTCTGTGATCTTCAGCCAGCCCAGCCGCATGTAGTACGGTGTGACATGATCATCCATTTTCAGTCTAAAAATGAACCGCACCAATGCATTCTGGGCTTCTTGTAGCTTAGTAAGGTCCTCGCTTTTGAGGTCACATAACGCTGCAGGTGTGTAGTCCAAAATTATAGATATGACATTGTCGAATTTTCAAAGTTCGTTTTGAACCCCTTCCCCTTGACCTAGGGTTATGAAAAGTTTCGAGGATCATTGTGGGGCTGGTCCAAACCCATAAAAAAACTTTCGTAATTTTAACTCAACGCTAACTGGGCAAAGTGCCGCGGACGGCGTACAGCGTACAGCGGACGGACGGATGTTTTTTTATTCGATTTTCTGAATCTACGTATCTTGAAACGTAAACCACCAAATTTTGGGGGGGGGGGGGGGGGGGGTTAAACAATTTTTTTCTTTGGGCGATTCCAATGGTTCATTATCGAAGATAATAAACCAAAAGAGAGCACGAGAGACTGAATCAACCTCCCTCTCACCTGGACCTGGAAGTCAATTGCCACACGTCTCAATTGGTAAAGGCTCCTGTCAACAGAGTTGCACATGTTTGCTACTTGAGACGTCCACGAAAGCGTCTCATCAATTTCAATCGCCAGATTCCGGAAACTGTGCACATATTCCAGTTCACTATTCTCGGAACCCCGGGGAGGTCAATCTTGGCTTGGATTCTAGGATAACCGATCACCATTGCCTTCGTTTTCGTCTCGTTCACCTTCATTCCGTGTCCGGAGCACCAATTTTGCAGCTCAGCGAGTTCGTGGTTGATTTCTCCCACAGCAATATTGACCCCACCTACGTCACATGACCGGTTGAATTGCAAATCATCCACATACATCATGTGTCTGGTGCCTGCAGAGAAGATCTAGGGCAGCGTCCTGATGTAAATTATAAACATCAAGGCCGAAAGGACTGATCCTTGCGGACTACCCAATGAGATCTCCCTCTCAGAGATCGGTTGTTCGAGGAAGATCCTACTAAGGTCAGCCTTTCGAAATTGACAAGCTTGGCTATTACCAAAGAAAATGTTTACGTTAATCTCAAAGTAAATTTAAGTTATTCACAAAATCAAGCAAGAGCCCGTTTCATGCATTAAACAGTGACAGTCGAAAAACAACTCACAAGGGAAGGCTTGTACAATGGGTGGATATAATTCTCACGATTCTACAAATTGTCGATTCAAAAATTATACATGTTCTGTATGCAATACTCAACGGCATCTAGCCAGAGTGTGTCGACAACAACGTAAAGGTCAGTCTAAAACATCACATAAAAAAAAGGCCAAATAAAAAGACCTCTGAAAAGACAAATTTTGTACAAGAATAAGAATTACGAAGTCAAGACGAGAGTCTGGCCGATGATAGTGATTGTGATAGCTATGAAAACCATTCAATACAGACATGAGGGCTTCTAAAGGCTCCGGATATAAACTCGATCTTCAATTAGGATCAAAATTGATTACTTTTGACGTCGACACTGGGTGATTCAGCTCCATTATCCCCACCCCAACGTATAAAGCACATTTTGCGCATAATCGTTTAAGCCCATTTGCAGAAACATTTGTGACGTATTTTCAGGTACGAGCTAATCGTCTTGGGGCGTGGTGAAATTGAGGTGGAGTATAAAAATAGAAATTATGGGCCACTTGAATTTTATGTGGTGGATTCCAAGGGTCCTCCTTTACTCGGGCGCTCGTGGTTTGACGCCCTAGGATTTTGGATTTTGGATCGTTCTACACAGCCCATTTTTTTTAATGCAGAATGGACCAAGGTTCCCCAGACCGACCAAGGGTATCTAGCGGACCTCATCAGGGGCTCCCCCAAGGTTTTCACCGACAAACTGGGTAAGTTTACTAAGGGACAAGTGAAACTGGACCTTGTTCCCGATGCTACCCCAGTGTTTGTGAAGGCGAGACCTGTCCCTTACGCTATGCGAGCGGCGGTAGAGGAAGAGTTGGATACGCTAGTACGAGAGGGCATATTTGAGTCGGTGGACTACAGTCATTGGGGATCACCCATCGTACCAGTCCTGAAAAAAGGCGGAAAAGTTAGAATTTGTGGCAACTATAAACGAACAGTCAATCCACAGCTTAAAATAGACCAACATCCACTACCGCGCATTGAAGATTTGTTTCAATAAGTCGAAGGAAATTCAGTATTTTGCCAAATTTGGCGTGGAGGAACCCTAGGCAGAGACAAAGGTGACCACAGTTGAGCCAAAGGTGACCTCGCCGCCTCCAGGTGCATGTTCCAGACACATGTATCAGGTCCGCCGTGAATCCCAGAACAGTCCAGCGTAGCCAGCTGCAGAGGTACCGGGGGCAGGTACCCGTATTCCAGTGACCCAACAGTCTCCCTTGGCAGGTCGCCTCCACCAGTACAGACACGCTCTTCCGTGCCCAGCCTGGGAACCATGTCGCCCTGCCAGCCCAAGACCTCGCAGCCTAATTGAGGAATTGTCATAGGTCAACCCAAGTACCTACCAGAAGAACTTCGTTCATTTATTTATTTTATGACTAGGAAATATCATTATGTTGACAAATTTAGGGACGAGGGGGGGGGGATGTGTAGGGCAGTGGATATATACAGGGTGTCTAGTGTAACTATGTAACAAACTCAGGGAATCGATTTCACAGATAATTTGCAACAAAAAATGCCTCGAAGAGTTTTTTTCTTCCGCAACTAAAAATCCGACTTTTTTTACTTTTAAGATTTTTATTCGTTTTCTAGACCTTGTTCCTAACTCCCTTGAATTCTTATGTAAAATAAAATCTGGGGATACTGTTGAAAAGAGCGTTAAATTTCCTATCTCTTTGATACAAAATCTGACTTTTCAAGTCTGGCCTAACCCTTAAATAAAATGGCGAAATTTAAATATCTGAGCGACCCTCTGCATCCGCAATTTCCTCTCAGCGATGTTAGGACTGTTTTCACTCGTAGAAAATTTTGTAATTCTTTTCTCATACAAGGTCTTGGCAGTTAACATTCATCTAACATAATATATTGTACACGTCCCCATTTCAAGAGTTCAGAGTACATTAGAAGAGTTTTAGGAGAAGAGTATGTGAGGTATACTTGAGGAGGTGATCTCGAAATACACTTTAAATTCAACCAACACCGAAGGTTCACAGTCACAATACAATAAACGAACAATTTACTTTTGCAAGAACAAAGAGTTAGGACGTTCAAATTCTCAGGATGAAGCATCCAATTTCATTTGCTTAATTTTATCCGTTTTAATAAGTTTAATTCTCACCAGAAATGCTTTTTTTTACACGTAACTTCGACGTAAACTCATAAACTAGTTATTCAACTAGTTCCAAAATTTAACTGGTTTTAAAATGATTTGTATTTAATACAATTTATTTCAAAACCAGGAAAATAATCTCATAGCCTTATAGGAGTTGTCCTCCGGGTTTGATACTTGGCAGAGTACTCAGATTTAGAGTCCAATCTAGATGTAAAGAACGTATTGCATAGTTCGGATAAGTTAGAGACTGAAATCAATGGAATTCTAGAGTAAATGCTGGGTCAAGTCCAGCCACTGTGGTTGGAGGTGCATGAAAATGTGAATCAACAACAACAGTTAACAACTGAGCTTAACAACTGAGCTTTTGGGTCGGTATAAGAGGTGCTCTACCGAATCTGAGTTGTGGTGGATTGTATCTCGTCTCTATCGTTACGTGAAGGACGAGTGGTGGACACGCCCCCTCTAGGTTAAATGAATTAGTATATTTTTCACAAAAGTAAGTATGGTCTCTTTAGTTTTCTTGCTGAATTCGAGACTGACCAAATGACAATGTATTGCTGACCAAATGACATTGCTGACCATATAAATTGCGGATCAATTATATATTTGAGTTATGAAAATTGCCCAGTATGAAAATTGGCATGAAGATCTCCTGTTTGATTCACGGTCATGTTGACGATATGTAAACAACGGTTAGTCGTACAATGCTCTAGGTAGGCTCAACCAATTTTCTAAATTAAAATTCTATTCAAATTGGATCAAAAACGTTTGTACAAAACGGGTTTTGGTTTATTTTCGCCCAAGAAAAGAAAATTAACCTCCCTCAAAATGTTACGTACTATCAATATACGTAGATTTGGGGAATCGAAAAAAAAAACTTTGCACATTCTGCACACAACGGTTTATTATCTTGTTTGTGCAGATCTCACTTCTGTCTAGATAACTAAATGATTAATCATTATTATGAATTATCAATCATTATTAATTATCAAGTAGTGTAAATTTTTAATAATTATTGGTAACGATTGATAATTATTGTTGGTTATTAATAAATATTAGTAATTATGATTAATGATTATTATCAATTTACTCGATATCTGAAAACTGTGTGATGTTCGAATCAGCTGGGACTGTGTGAACGTTGACCCAAATGGCACCCCCATGTTGACGATTTTCGATCTGCTCTAACTTTGTGAACGAACGACAGGTCATACAAACCTCCGGATGGTCTTAAAAAATTCTAAAAATTAAACAGTTTAATTTTTAATTAGTTTAATAATAATAGAGTTACTCTATTCAAATGTGAACCAAAAACTATAACAATAATTAATAATTATTAATAACTAACAATAATTAGTAATCATTAATAATAATTTACATTACTTGATATTAATAATTAATGATGATTCATAATAATGATTATTCAGTCATTTAGTGATCGAGACAGAAGAGCGATATGCACAAAAAAGGTAATAAACCGTCGAGTCAAGAATTTACTTGTGAAATATGACAGTTTGGACATTTCAACCCCTATTTTTTAGTCCTTCCTATTGTCCCGTGGTTATGAAAACGTTCAAGGATCATTTACGGCCTGGTTCGAGCCGGCATCAAACCCAAATCAAACCCAAAATTCAAACATTTTAGACACATTTTAAATGGGCACGGCCGACGGATCTGTGGTTTATCAATTTCCTGTCCAATAATGACTCGGGCGTAAAAAATCTGAAAAATTATTCTCACGCTTGTTTATTTCTTGTTGAATATACAATTTATGAATAAACCAATCAAAGAATAAACCAATCAATTGTACTGGTTTTAAAAAATACCTGAAATACACCAAAGGCGATACCAAACGTTGAATGTCAAAACAAATTGAGGGTTTTCTCGAGAGCCTCGGCTCAAGTCGAGAAAATTATGATTGAACTGTCTAGAAGCCTACCAAGCGTTACCCTTAAAATTAATATTACAATTTTTTTGTGTAAAGAAGTTGCTCTATGTGAGATAATCATACAATAGCTCATACTTCGCCCATCTTGTCAATTCAACCAACTAAAATGTAAAATTATACCTACTCGGAATATTATTATAATTTTCATAACATTTCATATAATATTCAACAAATCTACAATCTGAGCCTGCACTCGCCGGAAACTCCTTACTTTTAAGCCGTACTTGATAAATAAGGAGTTCAGGCTTAAGAAGTGGGCATTGTACAGGGCAGGGATTATGACACCAAGCAGGATAAACTATCATTTTTATAGCCTGCCAAGCGAATGGTCATAAAAAAAGTATCCATATCCGTTTAGCGTAGTTTAGCGTGTAACTTCCTACACAATTTGCACTAGAATTGAAATCTACTTAAGAGAAACAATGTAATCATCACATCTCAGAGGTTGAACGAATCATGATGAACTTAGATACTTCTGTGTGTATCAACTTAGCATATGGATCTATACAATGGAACATTTGGGCAGTTACGCCCGTATTCATCTTAAAAAGCTACTATTTTAATTGCACCTGGTACTAGTTTTGCGTTTTCCAAAAATTGTGTAGTTTATGGTTGGATTATGTATAAGAATGAAATTTCAAATATGCCATTGCTTTGTGTGAAATAGATGACATTTATGGATGTAATGTATTTATTTCATCACGCAATCATATATTGAACGATCAAAATGAAGTTTCATAATCGCACTCAGAAAGATTCGAGATACCGGTGATTTTCCTACTGCGGCAAAAGTGTTTTTGATTTTATTGCTAACATTTACGATGGCAATTGATCAATGAAATTCTACATGACGATAACAATCGGCTAAAAAACCAGTGATTGGGTTTTCGAGGAGTCATCAAAATGGGACCGAATTGACAGCTGTGGGGTTGTTGCCCCTGTGTAGGTCGGTCGGTCTGTAGGCCACTAAGAAGGTGGGGTGGCTGGGGGTGTTCTCCTGGATGATCCATTGTGCTATAGGTAGCAATCAATCATCCTAAGAGTAATTTGAACTATCTATGGATATAATATCTACTCACCTTATCTACTGGCATAGATGGGCAAGCTCTGCACAAATTCCAGAAAGTCCCGATCATGAGGGCTGCCCTGTCGTGCTCCCAGGAAGCGCGGAGTTGTAAGAAAAAACTGAGATCCGGAGGACCCCTTTTTACACGCTGTAAGGGATCAAATCCCCGAGAAAATTTGTTGATTTCCGTGGGAGGGACGAGAGAGGGACTAAATTCGGATGAAGTGCGACCTAGCCTGACATACCTGGAGGTTAGAGCTAACACTGCCGCAACCTGCAGCGATCGATAGGATCTAGTACCACCCCCAAACAGTGATGCCGCTGCCCCCACTCAGGGCTGCCACCCCCTACAGACGATTCCTTCTTCTTCACGTGTAGGGTGTAGAATTGCTGATGCAGAGCAACCGTCCGCAACAATCATAACAGCTCATAGTCACACTCTTGTTGGAGAATGTAGACGTTATTACCTACGTGATTTCATAGTAATCAAGATTAACAACATTATAAGCAAAGCATGTATTGTCAATCACGGTCCTTGTGGTAGATGAAGAGTTCAGGGAATAAACGACGAATTACTGTCATTCCAGTTCAATATTCCCTTTTGGGACACCTGTCGTTGATATATTTCTCAGATATACACAGAAGGCTCCTGTCAGCATAACCCGAAGGAGCTCCTATAAACCTGCTCGCAATTCAAATTATTATTTCATATCCGGGATCGGATATTGGACCGTGATATTGTGTAGTTGAATGTAAAATCAAGTAGTGTACATTATTAATACTTATTAAATATTGAATAACAATACATTTTATTGTTATTCCAGTACATTTTATTAAAAAGTTTTATGCTTCATTATTAATTATTATTATTAGATATTATGTATTAACTCGATATTTGAAAACCATGAGCTGTTTGAATCAAATGGGCCAGTTTGAAAATGGACCCGACAGGCTCCTCTCGGTTCACTCTCATGTTGACGATTTTCGATCTGCTCCAACTTTGAGCCCTCATTATGAACGAACGGCTGGTCGTACAAAGCTGTGGATGGTCTTAAGAAATTCTAAAAAATAATCTCTATCTAAATATGAAATAAAAAACATACCGTTTGATGGGAATTTTTCGAGTTTTGAAATTTTCAAAATTTCAAAACTCGAAAAATTCCCATCAAACGGTAGGTATGTTTATTATCGTTTAGAATCGTGAGGCAGCCTGTCGGGTCCATTTTCAAACTGGCCCAGCTGATTCAAACCGCACATGGTTTTCAAATATCGAGTTAATGAATAATATTTAATAATATCTATTGGTAATGAAGCATAAAAATTAATGATAATTCATAATAATAATTAATGTATCATTCAGTAATCGAGACAGAAGGGTGAACTGTACAAAGAAGATAATAAACCGTTGTGTCATGTGAATTTGCAGAGTTTTTTTTTATTCGATTTTCTGAATCTACGTATTTTGAAACATAAACCAACAAATTTTGAGGTGGGGGGGGGGGTTAAAAATTTGTTTTCTTTGGTCGATTCCAATGGTTCATTATCGAAGATAATAAACCAAAAGCAGCTGAGCGCTGACAGGGCTAATGTGATATAGAGACGAATAATCTTAATCAATTGTGGTACTTTCAGAAATTTAGTTTTACAACACCATCAATAAATTGTGAAGCCGTACACTAATCCAAATAAAATCTGTCAGCACTAAAAGTAAATGAAATGTTGATGTCCAAAATAAAAATACTTTCCTGAACCAAATTGGACCGGTCCATCTGTGTTATAATTGGTGTTATATGTACATGAATTTCATTGCAATCGGAATAATATTGGCGTCTACGTATAAGCCAAGCTGAAATCCTGAAAACGACTCTATCTTATGTAATACTATCTATAATACTATCTATGTAATACTATCTGTAATCTGTTTGCGTACAATTGTCAATGGTAGGGTTCCTGTCTTGGGAATAGTCTCCCGATGTTCTCCTACCCATGAATACCATCAGAACCATCAGATTGAAATAATGGGAAACAGTCTCTGTTCTTAATTCAAGTATGTCATACTCATTGAGTTTTTGTTCGAGCGTCTGAGATTTTCACCCAGAATTCCTAAGGTTCTCTTGACAACAATATCTCGAAGTTCAACATCCGATATTGGTGACACAACAGTCGTGCACGATAGTCAATCACAACCTGTTGTACATTAGACCACAGATGAGCCCAAACATACCGACGGACCTGGTTGAACAATTCAAATGTATTGAGGTTCTCCTATAATGAAATTCCATTACCCATAACCATGAAATAAAGTTTTGATGGTATCTAAACAATCGCAATGTGTTCAGAACAACAGTAGCGGCAGTGCGCTAATACCAACTCTTCATGATTTCCTTATCTCCTGTTCTATTCAAAATGTTCACAATAGTTTCATTAGTGAAAGCAGTTCAGTGTTATAATTCACCAACATAGGAGTAGCTGCGCTTGTGCAGTTTTCAGTTTTTCCTAGTGCATATCAACGCATATTGCTATACAATCACGATAAATTATTAAAACTGATGGTTAACAAACAAAATGTGCAACCGTGCTCCAATTAGCCTGGGTTTATTTTTGGAGGCATCTCATACGTATTTTGCCGATTGTTGGAATAATTATTTTTCTTATTATTTCATTGTTCATCGTAATTGCACTTCATATGTGGATCACTTTTCTTTGAAAACGCGAATTGTTGAATTTGTGTTGGGAGGTTCGTACGGGTATTTTCATGTGAACATTCAAGCCAATTCCTTCGTCGCCTCATTTGACGAAAAATTGAATACGGATTGATGGATATAATTTGAGGATATACCTACTTGAGAATTATTTGAAAGATTCTAGTGTAAACTCTTGGCGCTACTCGGGATTCCTCTCTTGCACACGCTCTGTGGATCGGTAATAACAACTACTGCGTTCAAGCTGACGCCGCTAGGTGTCGGCTCAGAAGTGATATTCAACGTTAGATTCATCCCACCAGGGTAAGAACCGTTATAGTAGTATTCTGTGGTAAGCTTATTCGGGTTACCAAGAATGAGGTTATGACGTCCACTATCCCTCTACCTTCCAGGATCACAAGATCTAACATGGTGACTTGTTCGATCTGCTCTTATCACACTTTATGACCCCGACATAATCATTGAAGACATTATGTTAGGTACAGTTTAATTTATCCATCATTAAAAATTGAAATCCATGAAACATCGTAATTTTTACTAGGTACATACTAAATCCAACAGTTGGGAATAAGTATTAATCTACTCTGTTTTTCATAATGTTACGCAGAGGGTTATTCGACATTTCAATTTGAGATATATTTTATAGGTAATAAGATCGCAAAATTGAGGTTGATGCGCATGTACCTACCAACCAGGGAGTGAAACAAACATCAGAAGTACCTACTTCTCGCTCACAAATGGCCGTGAAGACAATTCGACCCCTTAGCAATCCGCGAATGTCCTTTGCGTCCTGTCCAATTCATCATTTGGCTAGTACTTCAGTGAAGGCATTCATATGAGAGACAAACACAGCATCCACCGACCAGGCTAGTGAAGGAGGTATTGTAAATATTGACAACAATTAAAAATTTTCACAATCAGCAATTCATCGGCTGGCAGGTAATTTTTCTTAGTTGGTCTAGTTGATTAAAGGCCTCTAGCAGCTTGATAGACTATATATAGTCTGAGTTATATATAAACAAGTTATATCTATCTATATATAACTCTCAATTATATATAAACTGAGTTCAACACGCTCAATCTCCGTCCTAAAATGAATGTATTCATCACTACTAATTATAAACACGAGTTTTCTATTCAACAGATCATTCAGGTCATCAAGTTTTAAAATGACCAGGTTTCAACATCAATCAATCATTATGAAATCGTTTTTTTTAGACAGCTTATCGGTCAACTTTTTAAAATAATCTTTATTGTTACAACTGTATATACATCTAGTAACTTCACTCTGTTAGTTAATTTTAACGTAATTTTAACTATCTCTCATCACATCACATTAGTAAGACGTAATGTTGTCCAGGAGGTTCAGTACCTCAACATTCCTGTGCTTCTGGTATGTTCGAAAGAATGATCTTCATCGCGACCTTAAAGTAGAAATGGTGAACGAAGTTGTTGAAAAAATCGGTCAAAGTGACATGTTCCGTTTCTTGATTTTTATTAGGTACTTACGACGTTAGAGTTATGGCGTTTATCATGTCTACCCACTACCCAAAACGAACAATCCACATTAAACGCAATCTTCGGGTTAATTTGCGCATTTTGTTGAAGCGATGAATCTTGAGTTGTTAAAAATCCAAGGCAGTTTCAGTTGTCCCGTTGGATGGGGTGGAGGAGAGACGGTAACGAGCTCCGTAACGGTCCCGTAAGTTTTCCTTCTGAATTCTTCGGTCAACTGATACTATGATTCTTTCTACTTACATCGTCAATAATTTACATTAACAAGTACCTACCAACAGATATTTGAATTTACCTTCTTCCCGAACAAGAAAACCCGATATCACAAAACCCTGTGTTGTTCAAAGTATTTTTGCCGGGAATTCCCACATTCGATTTATGCTCATGTTGTATAATTTTTTTGGTTCTACGCTTGAGCCCTCATTGTGAACGGACGGCTGATCATAAAACGCTCCGGGTGATCTTAAAAAGTTCTCTAAATCCAAATCTACTCAAATATGTACATGTATTTAAAAAAAAACCTAAACCTTTATATTTTAAGTTGGCAATATAAGACGATTTTAACGTTTCAACTCATATTGGTATCCTATCCTATTGACCCAAGATGGTGAAAAATGGTTCAGACTCCACAAATCAGGAACTGGGAAACAGTACGGATAGGCACCCCTTTGCGATTGTAGGAGACTCTAGGATGTTGATGAGCTGATCCACTTCGTTAATATTAACATGGTATTACTGTGTACTCAAAGGGAAACAATTCTCTACTTGCCCCTCGACTCAAATTCCTCGACGGGGAAAAGTTCAAATTAACTTTCAATGTCGATGCCATTCAATCAATGCGCTATTGTTGTGGAATCAGATGTTCAATCACCCAAAGAGGGGGTTTTGGGGAGTTGAAGGGGGGGGGGAAATTACCTATAAATTCCCAAAATGAAACATTCTGACAAGTGGCAGGTGAAACATTCTGACAGGTGAGTTTAAAGGTTTTTTTTGCGCTGAACATGATGGTGAAAACAGAATTACGACATCTTATTCCGTTCTTAAACTGGAGCACATGATGAAGAAACGTGGTTGATATTTGAGATGTTCTTCACGTTTAGTCTGCTCTAACCTGATACCGGAATGAGATATCGCAATTCCAACTTCACCATCGCGTTCAGCGTTAAAAAATCTATAAGAGGGGGTGGGGGGGGGGGGTGGAGGCAGTTTTGATGGTGTGGGGGAAGGGGATGAAGGCTCAGAATGCCCCAGGTACCGAGCAATATGCCTAACTTCATTTTATACGTTCGGAAAAATTAGATAATGCCTCTTTTCTTAATAAATAAATTGTAGTGAGAACTCTTTTGTGATCCATTAACACCTTTTGCCCGAATCCTTGGTTTTTTGCTGAATAAAACACATGGATCTAAGTTGTGTATGTGACACATACGTGCGACTATCTATGTCGAGCGGGAAGGGCGAGTATCGGAAGGTTAATTATAGAACTGGTAAACGGCTGGGAGCTGGATGATTTATGGAAAAAGGTAGAAGAAATGAGACAACCCGGGATTCCTGAACATCAACTGCCCACCATCTAAACAGGGGTTGACTTTTGAAACAGATACACAATGAAATTGATAAAAATTTTATTGAAATTGTATGTCCTTTCAACCTTTTTTGTTGACACTTCAATGAAAATCAATAACCACAATTCATCCTCAATGAGCACGGAAAAAATTGTGAATTGACCATTTTCATCAATTTTAGTATCTTGATAAATAGAAAGGTTATTCGAAAGGAGAATTGATGGCAGGCATGTATGGATGTGTTGATTGGGATGGCCACGTCAAAATTTGTCCTACGTACGCATAAAATAAGGGACGCTAGAATACCTCTTTACGAAATAACTGGTAAATGGCCATGCAAACGCTTCGATCAACTCTTAGAGCCAATGCACAAAGTTTATGAAGCATGATATGCATTCAAAGTATCCCTTGATTATAACATACATTATGTACATGTAGAATTGAAATACAACTTCACTGATCAATAATTTGCTGAAGGCTTGATGAAGCTCATTTTCAAATTTTGTTGCCAGGTAAGAATGAAATTAAGAGATATGAATGATTAACGAGTTGACTTTTTCACACCATGTTGAAATACATCATCATCGTAATTCAAGTATTGTTGTTAATTTCGCAAGAGTCGAACGCATAGCATAAATTTAAGGGTATAATGCACATTGCAGAATTGAAGGTCCGAGTACCTAGGTCTACATTATTCAGTTATTTGCTTCTAAACGCGCTCATTCCAGTCCTATTTGTACTACCTACCCTTCAGTGTCTACTTCATCGAACAGTGTCACCTTTTTCCAAAAGATTGCTCTCCGAAGGTTCTGTTATTGGAATACTGATGGTTTATTGCACTTCATTACCAATTTTCCGTGTAGTGTTACGGAACTGATTCCTATTTTGAGAAATTGTCAAGCTAAACTGGCAATACCAGTGGTGCTAGGGGTTTAAAAAAATCTTGAATCAAAAGTCGGTAACTCCAGATTGTCATATTTTACAGACCGAAACCACGCACTAAATCACTCGCCACGAAATCGTGGAAACCCATTTCATAAAGCAACTAGACATGAGTGAATGAAAAGTGGCCTATTTCCACCATTTCATATTGTAGTGGGAATGGACAATTTTTTGACGAAAAGGCTTTTGGAACTCTCGGCGAGTTCACAATAATATTTGGACACGATTTCATTCGTTGGGTGATGGGTTTTATTCCTACCTAACTTTCCCAATTGGATTTCACTATCAGAGATATTTTTATCCACTTTTGATATATTGAAAATGGTCTACATGGTCTTGTACGCTATATTTGACACAGTAAGTGTTGGGTTTCGGTCCTGAAACCCTTTATAATAACATCTGATGCTTATCTGAACATGTAAAAAACGCAATAATATCGATACCCCCTATCTTCAACCACTTACGGACTGTCCGGCTGAGGAGAACCCTGTGACCGCGCTCCCGAAAACCGACAACTGGAATGACAATTTTGGCAAAAATGACTTTTTTGCCTATTTCAATTAATCTTCCTTCATTTTCTACGACGTTTTCAAAATCGGCCTAACCTATGAGTGTCCTAAGAATTCTAATTTTTAATTCGGTCTCCTGTTAAGTTAGCTCCGAGCCATTTAAGTGGTTTTCCGCAGCGTCGCGCGTGAGGAGTGGTTTTCGGGAGCGCGGTGGTTTGCGGAGTGGTTTTTGCGAGTGGTTTGCGGAAGGGGTTCTCCGCAGCCGGACAGTCGGTAAGTGGTTGTAGATAGGGGGTATCGATATATATAGTTTATGAATTATTTTATAAACTATATATACTTTATGAAAAATATTGAGTTATCCACTTTTGATTCTGAAGTCCTCAAGTACCATGACCAACCCAACCGATGTTATTTTGCAAAGTAGAGTCAGCATTCAAGAATATATGTAGACCGATACCAAAGACTTACCTATGTTTCACTGAAGACACTATCTACTGGCACTAGTGCCACTAGTGTTGGCCTTGACCAACTGAATTGATGTTGATTCAAAGGTCGATTGAGAATTCTAAACTCCATGAAGAAAGCCGTCAGACCAGTATTCCCGCTGTTATTCGCACCAATGGCGTCATTACTGTCACGAATAGTAGCCCCGGTTGCGCCACAACCGACTCGACGTATGTTCTAAAGTTCGAAACTCTATCCAGCATTCCTAAACCCATGAAGACCAATACCAGACAGGTACTTTTGGAAGGTATCACCACGAACGCCATCAATGCCGACTGTGATTATATGACATAAATTCATGTCTACCATATAAATTCATGTCTTTTCCATCCATATATAAAGTTCGTACCTACATATGTAGGTAAAACATTGTCTAAGAAGTCAGTATAAGCAGATTGTCTCTAATTTGAACTGCACATCTTAAAATAGTATATGAACTAAGTTTATTGAAGAAAAACAATATGAAATGAACCTACTGAATTTAAATGCAAGCTACCTACTTCCAGATACGAACAGCTGTTGCATTTGAGGTGACAATGAACTCGAATTTGTATTATAATAATTGTTTTCAATCAGTTGGTAGCGATTTGCTACCAATTTGCGATTTGATCTGCTTCCACTAAATTTTAAAAAAAAGTTATTTGAGCATCCTCTTCAAACTAACAAATTGTTGAAAGGCTTTTACATTAACAACCAGCATGTAAACAACTAAGATAAGCAATTAATAAATAATAAGCAAGTATGGCAACTAAGATCTAGAAGGAAGAATAATATGCAGGATTGTAACATTTTTTTAAATTATAGAAAATAGCTACTAAGATTTGAAAAGAATAATACGTAGGCATGTTACATGTATGTTCCATTGTGATTGCGATTAATAGCTCTCTAGCACGGCTCTTCTCCCTAACACGGGCACTCGCCCACACAGGGGAATAGTTTCTGTACAACAATTTTTTCAACTTGTTTACTGTATTTATGCATTTACTTGAGAAATAAAACTTTTTTCATTCATTCGTTTGAAACCTTAACACATTACTTAGTGCTTTGGGCGAGGTTTACGATTCTACTGCAGGCGAGGTTGGGTAAAATTGGAGTCAGATCTTGTTCATACCCACAAGCTTTCAATGACCCAGGGACTGAAATTGTACACAGAAGGCCCAAATCGTCACTGGGATCAACATATCGTAGTTCTTGTTGTGTCTTAATTGCATGTAAGTAAATTTTGTCACTTTCCGGTTTTTGGCTATTCCTATGTATTTTTCAACGCCCCATCGAGTTGTGATTCGCCAATTACATGGAAACTCCTGTTTTTATCTCAAAACTGACATCACCAATCGATTGAGCGTTGAAAAATACATAGGAGTAGCCAACAACAGAAAAGTGAAAAAATTGACTTAGGTACATGTACTACATTAAGCAATTAAGACACAACAAGAACTTGACGGTCTAATCAAGCCAACATGCTCTGTGGCCAACTTCATTGAAATAGGTACCTGGTCAGAATTTTATGGAGGAAACGACCATATCCTCAGTTTTATTTGATATTTTTCGGGATTAGATGGTGGGTGATACTGACACTTCTTGAAAACGTTTCGCGGATAATCAGTCTGACTTCGCCAAGAAGGAGAGAAGGAGAAACTACTATTATGTGAGGTCACTACTAGAATGGGAGGTAACCATTAGTATATACTCTTAACTACTCGTATACCTATACTGTTAACTACTAGTAATTATTGTTAACTACTCGTATATACTGTTAACTACTAGTACATATTGTAAACTATTAGTATGGGAGTTAACTACTAGCTTGGGAGGTAAATGGCGCTGTATGGGAGGTAAACGGCGCTGTTGTATATTGCTGCTTATTCGAATTTTCATGTCCACCGAGGGCTGGATCCAGACGGTATGGGAGGATGTTATATATGCGCCCCCACTGGGATACACCATGAACTTTACGTATATCCATAAATAAGGTCGATGTTGTAAGTATAACGTGCGAACTAAATCTTCATTGCCAGACTGGTGACTCTGAGATGATCCTGAGTAATAGGGGAGCCCACTGCGAGGGTGGCAGTGTACTTCTCAGCTTGAACAGTAGATTATGTAAGGTGGGGATTGTCGGAGAGCTCTGTCCTTGAACTCCTTCCTCTGGGTTAGCCAGCTCGTTCATGAGACCACGAGTAGGGATAGAGTACGCGGGGAGCGGTCGAGGTTTCGAACCTTGTTATAGAATAGATCCTCACAAGTGTTCAAGCCTCAAGTTTGATGACCACGCAAATAATTCAAGCTCAATCCGATTTCCTATAATTAAGGGGAGGGGCAACTAAGGACGTTTTACCCTACATTTGTTTGTCCCAAGTTATATAAATTAAAATAATTAATTATAATAATTATAATTAATTATTCTAATATAATTGTAAATACAATCATTGTAAGTGAGAGCTGATTGTTATTACGCAATAGAGACAGCTGCTTGATACTTTACGTTTTACGATAGGAAATACTCAACTATAGGCTAATAATAAGTATGAACTAATAGTATAGAAAATTTGTTTGACAAATCTGCTCATTGTAAGAGTCCTTGACAATCCATTGTGAGATTATTATTGGTGTCACTTTGTATACTATTACCTGACAAGTAAAAAAAGTGTTACCCAACTAACTACCTAGCAAACTAACTACCTAGCGCGAAATCGGACAGAGTAGGTATTCGCGAGGAGTTTTCAAGGGGCTCAAATTGAATATCTAATCATTAAACAATGTCAAAGTCGGCCTAATAGAACCGAGGATACGAGCATTGCTGGATAATTCAATGAATTTTGTCGATTCCAACAGTTCATCATTGAAAATGATAAACAAAAATGAGAAGTAGGTACCTAATAATAAGAAATGTCGTCCAAGCACTCGAATAATCTTTTATTTGCAGTTTACAAGGGTGTATCACTTTGTTCAGCGAACTATTCCGATTAGTGGGGGTTAGGAACATCATCATTTCCAAATGATCAACGTGAGTCACCTTCCGTTTCTCGATCGGGTTTTCAAGGAGAGAACACAGGGTAGAACCACGAAGACGGCTTAGGACGTTCCAGCTTGAAAAAAGAAAAAAAAAATGAAGTGATGTCATCCTCACTAACCCCGTTGATGAGTCAGATTCCTTGTAGAAGAACCCAAGCTGAATGAAAGTTTCATATCTCTATCGCTTACCAAATCACCACCATCTGATAATTATTTTGGATTATTATATATTATAATAAGATATATATATATATATATATTATTAAGAATTACTTTCGTTTATTTAATTTTTAATGCACGTTTACAAAAAAAGAAAAAGAACAACATATGCAACCCATAATATGGGTTACATATTATGTCTTAATGTTTTTGGGGTCGCAGAATCCGAATGTGAGGTCGGTTGACCTTAATCACGTTAGGTTTGAGGTCATTTCAAGGTCAAATGCCCTATTTTCAGCAAAACTGCCTGAAATGACCTTGAACTTGACCTGATGAAGTTCAACTGACCACACATTCGGATTCAGCGACCCAAAAATCTAAAAGGTTTTTAGAAAGGATTTTTAGAAAGAAAAAAATTGTTTTTTGTGTGTGGCTGTGTTATAGAGCATTTACATTGGTCCGAATCCGTAAGCCAAATTCCGTCACTTTTAGCACAAAGCTAACTGGGCAAAGTGGCGCAAACGGCGTTCAGCGTACGGCGGACGGACAGATTTTTTTCAATTCGATTTTTTGGATCTACGTATCTTGAAACGTAATCCATCCAATTTTGAAGGGGGATCGATTCCAATAGTTTAGGTATGCCCTGTTAGCATTGTGCTAAAATTACGAAATTTCGTTTACGGGTTCGGACCAACCTCACAACGATCCTTGAAACTTTTTATAACCTTCGGTCAATTAGAAGGCGTTGGTTCAAAACGAATCTTGAAATTTGGAAATCTCCAAAAATTCAAATGGAACGGTATAGTTTTTAGTTCACTTTTAAACTCTATATTTTTAAACTCTTTTTAAAAACATTCCGGAGCTTCGTACGACCAGCCGTTCGTAAACAATGAGGGCTCTAATTTGGAGCAGAGCAAATGTAGTCAACATGAGGGCGAGTCATGCGGCAGCCTGTCGTGTCAATGTTTACACTGACCCATCTGATTCGAACAGCATAATAAATAATTATTATTAATAATTATTAGTAATTAGAAATAATTAATATATATAGGTAATTATTATTATTAGGAACTAACAATAATTATTAATCATTAACTATAAATAATAATAATTCAGACAGAATGGTGATCTGCGCGAAGAAGATGATAAACCGTTGTGTCAAGTTTGCTGAGTTACTGGTCAACCAATGTGGAGAGCTGGAGGTGTTCATAGTGCACAGGTGGAGTTCATAGTATCATGATTAATTACTCACCTTCTGCGACCTGCTACAGCATTACATAACATCATTCGCACAAGAGAGAAAAGTGATATTATCATAAATGAGATACAACTGAAGCCGAAAGGAAAATCCATTGGTAATCAGTCTAAATAGAGTACAGAAACGTACCTATGGTTTCAATATTTTTCGAAATAAATAACCCCCAACAAACTAAGGTGTACCTAGTCTTTATGATTTTCTGTATTTAGTAATTTTGTATTTATTTTTATTCTTTTAAATTCAATGGCTTTAGACGGATTTGTTTTGTTTAGTTTTGCTATCATAAATTTATTTCATAAACTATTCGTATTTTGAGATGTGCAGTTTGGGTCCTATACTATTCGATCTCTGTATACCACATACAACCTCTCGACAAGTCCCAACGCTGTAACATGTTGTACTATGAGATACGACTACATACGGTTTAGACTATCAAATTTATGTTGGCCCCCACCACCCAATTGGCTACCAAATCGATAGTGCACATATATTTCCTATTCCTCGCCAAACTTCATTGAGAAATGGTCAACCAATGCGGAGAGCTGGAGGTGCACAGGTGGAGTTCATAGTTTCATGATTAATTACTCACCTTCTGCGACCTGCTACAGCATTACATAACATCATTCGCACAAGAGAGAAAAGTGATATTATCATAAATGAGATACAACTGAAGCCGAAAGGAAAATCCATTGGTAATCAGTCTAAATAGAGTACAGAAACGTACCTATGGTTTCAATATTTTTCGAAAGAAATAACCCCCAAAAAACCAAGGTGTAGTCTTTATGATTTTCTGAGTACTGTTCTACGCATTTGCTGGTTCAACAATGACATCGGTTGATTACTTCAATGAAAATTTATGTGCTGTAAAACTTGATATTTGGATTATTTTATGCTAGAAACTGTCATTTAAAACATATACTGAGATATTTTCCAGAGAGACATTTTTTCCCGAGGAAGAAAACTTGGTTCGAATAACAACCACACCGTATCAAGTCACTGAAACTAACAACTATCAATATGAAAAATCCTTATACCTGCGTTCTGGTAGGTAATAAATTAAGCCGAAATTAATGAGTAAACCATCCATTTTGGTCGACGTTCCCACGAAATTACTTTTATTAATTGAAATAAAATTCATCGACGGTAACGGAATGTGAATTATGTCCAAGCATATTTTTTTCATTTTTCTGGTGCATGGGTGATACATGAGTGAAACTTCAAAACATATTATTCCATGTATATAATTATTTTTCTCCATACTACTTTTGAGTAAAGCGATATTCAAAATACCTATTTATATCACAAATGACTTCACCATAAGCTTTCAGAGCAGGTGGAAGTGTAACAAATTGGAAGGCATGGTCAGGTATCATTAAAAATTATACATGCTATACACAGTGGCATTTCTTATAAATTAAATTTTTGGTTCACTATACACAACTGTAAATAAAAAGGCCAGTTTCAAAACCTGCTGCATCCACAGTTGGCGGATTCCGCCTCAGAATTTCTTATCCCTCGCCACTTGAGAGTAAGTCAAACACTACAGCATTATTGATAAAGTGAAGCGATGCTTTCAGCAGATTTTAATGTAATGCACTATATGAGTCAAGTTTGTATACAATTTAACAAGTGGGTGATGCTCATTACACTAAGATCATCCATACAAGACCTTTGAAAAAGCTACTGTCTAGAATAAATTGAGCCAATCACCACATAGCCGTTGATTGTCATCTAAAAATTCTTTTTATATCCATGGATAAGGCAAGTTTTGAAATCTACCTCCTTATTTATAGTAGTATGCTACTATACAACATTTTCTGTGGCTTGGAAGATGTTACAGCGTATTCTCGTGGCGCTGAATGGAATGTAACATTTTTATTCACTGTCGGAACTATTAAATTATTACAGCATTATTGAATTAATTTGAATTGAATTTAACAATTGAACTGAACACAATTGAATTGAACAATTCGATTCTCACTTATACATAATTGAAATGATTGAAAACACAAGCAATATCCGGCAACAGTCAGGCATACAGCAGATGTATACGCAATAACATTTTCTGTAAAGCAACACAGCAACATATTTCAAACGCAGTTATAACACTAATATGTGCAGTTAACCGTAAATCATTAATTTGAAATGCCTAAGTTGATAGTTGAAAATATACTTTAAGGAGTAATAGAGGGTAGAACGGAAGCAATGTTAAAATGATCCATTGCAATAATATAATCTAGGCATGTCATATCTCATACTGCAAATGAAAAATACGAATGTAAGGAGCGCGTGATTGAATTAAGACACCCTTGGAACACTTAGAACTATTACAAAAATACTCTCTCGAGGCTCTTTTACATGGAATTATTTTCTGTAAAAGTGCCTTTATAACTATTATTTGTCAAATAGAACAATAATGATACATCAAATTGAGAATAGGGAGCACCAATTTCGACAGTTGTGTACCGCCTCTGAGCCGAACCAAAATATAACTACAGATTTAGAAAAATAGAAACATCGTGATAATAATACAATTTTAATACATATATTACACATATTCGATGAATTCGAGGGGCATGATTATGTACAAACACGAGAATATAATATCAGAATTGATAAGAAACGACCATTCGTGTTGTGGGGAGGGGGAGGGGAAAGGCCTCTGGATATAACTGAGAGTGAGATATTAAGAAATTGAGCTTCCTACGTGAATATCAGTTTAGCTACGGATCCAAAATTATTGATGAAATACCTATGGAGGCGAATGTTTGGGGCTACGAATGAAGAATTAATCAAAACTCAGTAGTCTAAGCAATGGAAATATTTGCGTTGATAAAAATCTGCGTTGATTTCGTATCGGAGACAACATAATTATGCCGTCCGTATGTAAGTAAACCCGCCAGTTATTTGTTCAAAAATGTATTTGGGCTCGAAAATGATTGGTACGACGATACAAATTAATTGACGATGATCAATTGAAAGAGAAAACGATCATGAATCCTAAATAATCAAACAAATGGCCAAATGTCTATGAGCGTGTGTAGACCGCATTTTGGTCAGTCAGCAACGAGTGGGCTACGGCAGTGTTCCCGAAATAGACGGAACGCAAATGGGAACAGAAATTTCAGGGTCACAATAATAATGGATGGTATATTTTTCACACAGTCGAGGAATGTATATTCCATCCTTTAGATTGTGTCATAAACATACATATACGAGTGCGTTTCTATATTGCATGGAAAAGTCAACAGATATAGGTTTCACATCATCACGTTATTCTGAATCAACTTTACAGACCAAATTGTGAAATGTGGTTTATTGATGAGATGGTCACTTAGTTCTTTCACTAATAAAACAAATTCTATTTATATTCGAAATCTCAAGTCTACATAGGTTCTGAGGTGGTGATTGCAGAAGCAATAGAGGGGCGGATGTATCCTGCATCACAAATATTACTGATGAATCTGAAAGGTTGAAGTTCAATAAACTCAACAAGGATTTCTCAAAGGAATAAGATTATTTAATATTAATTATTGTTCTCATCCAGTGAGAGTCTCCAAAGATCCGTTAAAAACGACAATGTTCACGTCTAATACGTATTCAGTTCGTAAAAAAACTTTCCTTGACATGGAAACACTATACCTAATTATTGTTATTGCACATTTATAACACTTGCACATTTGGCAAAATTGCATTTTCAATGTTTTCTGTGTTCATAATTAAAACGTTTAGGGTCTGAGAACAGGAAAATATTAGAGATGAAATATTAACTGAACAGAGAACAGAGTTCAGTCAGTTGGGGAAGTGAGCAAAATCGTCGTCAAATATGTGATGCAATTCAATTATCCAGAACAAGTTTTTCTTCAAGAGAGTATAGTGTTTGACACATGTATTTAGCCTAACGAAAGTAAGTAAAAGAAAAAAAGCATCGACTTTTTTTTTTTAAATAAAAGTAACAAATTTAATCTTCGGAGAAAATAAACAAAAACTCGCCAATCAGGTACGTCCGAATATGTATGACTAACTTATTGATCTACTAACATCAATTTTCTCGAATTGTGAAAATGGGGCAATTGAAAGTTCATGGGATTGCTGATGGCAAACTGAAATCTTATGTAGCTAACGGTAAACTCTGTTATTCAAATAGCTTTCAAATTGAGAAAAAGTCCAATCAATAAAATAACCATCCCACTCATAGGAGATGATTCAAAAACCACTTAAGACTGAAGAAAAAAATAACAAAGTTTACAAAATGAATGAATAAATAGATAGAAATAACAAAGACAAAACGAGTACGTAAAAGCAATAATTTACCTTCATATAGTTCTACAATCCACAGTTAGGTACTACGAAAAATTGCCTTGTGTTGATCACTGCTTGTAAACGTTGGCAGACCATTTCAAATTATATACCTGTTATGCGACACCTAGGCTGATCATTAGGCCACTTACAAAACGTTACAAGAGTATAAAGATAATTTTTGACTCAACTTGTTGGGCCTAGATGCGACGTAAGAGGTTAATAATAGTTGAGTTCCTGAAAACGATTTTTCTTAAAATCTAAAAAGCGTCTTTTCGTTCGAATAACTAAGAAGGGTCTTGTTGTGTACAAAAGAGTACGTTGGGAGCTCTACTTATCGAAATAGATTCAAAGGCCGAATAGGTACTTGTTTCAAGACGCATTTCTTACTGAGACCTGGGACATAAGAATCAAATGTCATTCATCTTCTCCGAACGCGCATACTAAAAAAGGCAGACTTTCAAAACATTTTAAAACAATGCTATACACCAAATATCGTTCTAGTATCCTTAGTTCAATTCGATAATAAATTATTTAAATAGAATCCCTAAAAATATTTTTACAAATAATTACAAATGAGGTCCGTCGCGCCCTTGTTAACAAAATCAAAATATAATTTATAAAATAATAATATGTAACATTTGAAGGGAAGAGTAAACCTAAATAATAAATACTGTACAATAACTTATAAGGGTCAAAGGGGAAGGCTCAATTAGCAGGGATAGTCGATGCTTTTTTCCGCGACAGGAGGCTTTTGAGGGATGCGACTTCAGATGCGAGCCGAGCAACTTCAGATTTGATGTGAGTAGCATCATCGTCTTCAGGCTCGATGCAGTCATGGGATGGGCTGTGGTGAGGTTCTGTGGGAAGGTTGTGTGGGGTCATGATCCATTCGGCACCCAGGGAGATGCCCGAATCCCTCTCGTCAGAGCTTCCTTCGCCGTCCCACGGAGGACTTGCTCTCGATCCAGGTTCCTGTTTGATGTTATGGAGAGACAACAGAGCAGTAGCTGCTACATCTTTGTCCCCGAGATGACTCTTGTGTCGGAGCTTGTGCGGCAAGGATGAGGCTCCCGACGGTTGTTCTAGAGGGAGAGGTAGCTCGTAAGGGCTCGGCGACGATCGGCTCCTGCTGAGGTTCAATACCGAATTGCCAGCTGCTTCGAGCACTGGAGGGTTGAGAGGTGGAAGGACTGGAGTGAAGGGAAACGGATACCTATCGGAGTTTTCTTGCTGATACGATTCACTTTCAACAGGGTACACAGCGGCTGGGTGAAGAGGAACAAGAGGCGGTGATGGCCCTACGGCAGTGCGATGTATAACTGGAGTAGGTATAGGCACTGAAACTGGACTGCCCTGATACATCATGGGTGAAGCAGAGTTGTTCATTTTGGCTCTTTTCGTGATGCTCAAAACCTGGTCGTTGGTTGGTAGGGTAGCCATTACTTGCTCTACATTCACCACAGCTTCGCCACTAATTCCATATTTGTCCTTTATTGCTGTTAATTGTGCTTTTAGAAAATGATTTTCCTTGCTAAGTTCAACCACTCTCTGTTCTAGTATCATATCATTGTACCGCCTCTTCTCTCTAGACCGTTTAGCAGCCTCGTTATTTCGTCTCCGACGGTCCCAGTAACTCTCGTCTTTCTTATTGTCCGGTATGAACTCCCTTTGTTTTCTTTGTGAAAACAAATCTTTCCTTTGCATATGATTGAGGTCGTAGTTGCTTGGGTACTGTGAGTCGTGTTCAGAGTTTGAATCATTGGATTCCCTAGACATCATCCCGTATTCTGGTTCTATCATACAATAACTGACATTGCAACCATTTGGGCCCGAGCCATTATTATTGTTGTTATTATTATTGTTACCAGCCACGTTGTTGTGAAGGCTGTTAATTGGGTTGCTGCTGGACCCATTGACGGGTCCCGAGCTATGAAGAGCGGTTTCTCCATTCATAGGGGAAGAGTTTTGCCTCTCGATGAACTCTGCTACCATCATTTGGAACGGTAGGTACCTGAAACATAAGACAAGCAAACACTATAGCAAAAATGTAGGATAAATATCGTATATGTACATAATTGATATTAGAGTGTACACTGTTGAACAAGCTTAACCAAACAATAGAAATGTAAGAATGGATTTTAATAAAGATGAGTTTCCGCCCATAAAAATCAACGTGCAGGTGGTAGTAAGAGCCGATCATCATCGGTTGGCTTATTTGGAGTAACTCCCAGTTGCATCATGATTTTGGTTTATTGCAATGATCGGAAGATGAGAATCGGCTACACAAACAAAAGAGATGCAATAAGCGTGTTTCGACTTCTTACCAAGAATTAAAATTTAATGTATAAGTACATGCAATTCACTCCATCAACAGTTATCAAACCTTACTCTTGAATAACTAGAAGCACATTTCTCACTACCTTACTATTCCAGACGAAAGAACTGTACTATGTTCAGTTGTCATGAGTATAAGCACGCCATATACAAACCAATATATCTAACTCAACGTTTCAACGAAGGATCGGTAATGTGGAGTAAGAGGAAACTGCGTATAATCTGAACGATGCGAGACCTCAGACCTGACCTTGGCGGTGGGACGTTTTTAACTTTTCGTTTATATGCGCTTCATACGGGTGAGGGCCACCTTACATTTTCTTATAACACTGAATAACGCCAAAGGTTAATTAACCGCTGTTGATTTTGGAACTAAAAACAAATGTTTCCGCGTCAGCATTAATGGTTATACATATGACTTTAGAGGAGTTGTAAATACTGAATGCTCTCCTATTACTGTAATTGTCATACTTTTTTGGAACACATTTAAAAACATTTAGGTGAACGACTACCCGTTCGTTCACAATAAGGGCTCAAAGGTAGAACCAATGATATCTAATGTGAGATCATCAGGTCACGTCGTCTCTCATACAGTGTAGGGGGGGGGGGGGTGATCCAAATCAATTTAAATATTGATTGGTAGTTACTTCTCGATATAAATTGTTGCCGACGAAATACTTGAATACCAGGATTTCAGTTGGTAACGAGACCATCACTGACCTAGTGAAACCAGACTGGAAGGGGGTTGCAAGTGTTGCGGTGGAAGAAACTGGCTGAATTGTAGTGAAATACTTGGAAATTATGTCAAGGACAGGACAAATTTAAACTGGTCCTATAATTATTTCAACAATACTTGTATTCCCAGGGGAATATGTTAAACGTTTAGGTGATGTCGAAAGGTGAGGAGGGTATAGGGGGCTTCCTGATATGTGCCTATGTATCGTAAACCATACGTGTCGTACGTTACCGACATAACACAAACTAATCAGTTCTGTTCAGTAAAACGTAAGGGCCATCAGCTAGAGGGGAGTAAATATTGGTGCACAGACCATCTGAAGCAATCCGTCCGCAATACTAGAGGCGTACACTTTTGACGTAAGTACGAGTACATCATCAAGCCGTCGAGAGAAACAAGAATTTCTGTGGAATGTGCGTCTGTTAAATATCAATAAACTGATAAGTACGTTTTATTGACACAAACTCCAGTTTATGCAGTAATAATTTCAAATTGGAGGCGGGAGATGGAGCAGGTGTCGGGAGGAGGGATGATCACTCCAACGCTCCGCTCAAACATATTCACAGTCTACGGAGAGGACCTCGGAGCGATGACCTTCACTGTTGGCGTAGTTGAGTGGAAACAAGCAAAAGGTATATGGCAGAGAGAGGGGGCACAGCGGACGTGTTGCTTATGGGGAACGTTACATAATGTAGAGCGGCCCACAAATATAGATTAAGGTTATGCTATTTTTAGGTTGTCCTCATCTTCTTTACGATCTACCACCGCTCTTGGGGTGGAAGGTTCCTATTCGAAATGTATCATGTCGTGAAACTCCAATAAAGTGGTCAATCTCATAGCGAGAATGATGAAACTCTTCAAATTGATATTACTCTTATATAGGAATGGGTGAAATTAGTAGGTACGAGTATTACTGCACTAATCGGAAAATAATCCACTTCAACGATCCCGGTTCGGTCCGAAGTTGGAACAGGAAAACCTCTTGAACTCGAGTCCAGAATCTAAGTAGAGCATGAATTCCACCTTCTCGGACGACTGATCCGTGGATGGGAGAGCAAAACATTTGATGGGTTCAAGGCTATCAACAACGGGTGGCTCAAGCCAAGACACTAGATAAACGATCGCTACGGGAATCATCTGCTGATTACTAATCGTGCCGTATTCCTCACTTAAATTCGACCCAAAAGCATGTGAAATACACGATGTCCAAAACCCAATCGTCCCCAAAATTCGGTGAAAGTATTTTGGAATGTATCAAGTACGAATGTATGAATGTATGCAAGATCCAACATCGATCTTAGTTATAAAGCGGATTCATAACTTTGACCAGCTGCAATAGCGGCGCTATTTTATGGGGAGAAAGTCACACTCAGACTTCTCTTCTTGTTGAAGGAAGGCATTGAGAGAAAAACATGAATACACAAGAGGAAGTGAAGAACATTGAATTTTTCAGTGAATGGAGTTTTCAAGTCACGAGTAGTTTGTTGTATGTAAGTACAACGCAAATTACTGCAACCGTAGTGGCCATAGGTGGTAGTCAAAAAATACTTAACCAACGAGTCTATTTATGCGATATTCATTGCCTTGGTCAGAATAAGTTGAGAAGCTGAATGACAAGCATGATTCCCACTTCGCTATAGCATGAGAAGCTGAATTCCTATAGGAATCCGGAATATCAACCCCAATTTATCTATCTAGATGGGAAATTATACTTCAGTAATATTCACTCAAAGCTGAAGTGACTAATCATTCTACCTACTAAATCCGTCGATGTGATAGTTGCATTAACACACGACAATTAAAACAGATCAGCCATCAGGTGGTATCTTATTGGAGTAAACCCTTTCTAATATGGATGTGACTTGATGTATTAGAATCATAATCGAAATGGAACATATCACCTCACATACAACCGAAACGAATCCATGCCTCGATTGAATAATTGCCGGCGGTATTGAGCCCCAGGGTCAGAGAGGCTGGGCGCAGCACATCGCATCATTCTCTGAGTGAAATACTCGGGAGGTGACGAGAGAAACTACCAAGCTCGTCAAATAAACTTGAGGGTTTCCTCAGTCATTCAGCGGATTCATCTTTTATGGTTTCCAATTTGGAAAGAAAAAAATGCGTAAGAATGTCGTGAAGGGACTTTCTCTCAGCAACGTGGGCTTCAACTATGCTCCGACCAACACTTTCCGAGCGGATCTTTCTTCCAACATGCGTCGTGCGGTGGCATTAGGTGCAATAGTATATTTGCTCGCTATAGTTGTGACGGGTCTTAAGACCGCAAGTCGCCCCGAAGATGAATTGAACTCTTATTACGGTATTGATGAGTGAATTCAGAAAAGCCCCTCGAGACAATTGGATCGTCTTAGTAGTGGGTGCCAAACCCCAACGTGGGGATATTTATGGGGCGAGGGCTTTCTAGGGGGATAACTGAACGTAAGATTGTCTTGAAACGACGTGAAATAATTTAATAGTAGTACTTACAAAGATATTTTACAGTCGTATGTTTTAATTGTGCCTATTCAGGTACCCATCAGTTGATGGGGGCAGTTGTGGGGAAAATAATGAGAAAGCGAATAAGTTGGTTATAATCCGACAGAAAATTATACAATCACCAATATTTTAAAACAAGCAAAATAACAAAACCTATATAACTCTTCAACTTAGAAGATTTAATAATTAGAAACGTTAAAAATACCAAGGACTAGTATTGAGGGCAGTTCTATCACGTCTTCTCTACATGAAGGAATGACAAAATTCTTCGTTATCAATTGAACGTGATAAAAACTGACGAGATGATGCAACAAGTGTCTAATCGAATCGAATAATAAAATGAATGTGTGTAATGAATAAGAGACGGATTATTAATTCAAAAGGGACAATTCTTTATTAATTGTGTTGTATAAAACAATCGCTCTACATTTTTCCAAATGAAGTTGTACGGTGCATTCATGCAAGAAAATACTACCTCCACTCATCATGCTCGAACATAATGGTTTTTTGGTCAAAATAGTTACAAATGGTTACAATAGTTTTCGCGAAACGGCCAACATCCACATCCACATCCACTGCCAGCTGGTTCAATGAAATGCGATAGTCGGACTGAAGGAATGAGTTGGATCGGAGGTATCCGGAGTAAAGAAGGCCAGAGCGGTGGAGTGAAGAGCGGTAAAGGTGCATGAACCGTGCCAAGCCGTTGATCCCACTCTTTGGAACAATAGTCCCGTCTCCCACGCCTCCAACATAGCCAAGTATCGCAACATTTTTCACCAGTTCATTTTCTGGGCTTTGGTTACTTCGATGAAGGGTTAATAGTTTTAAGACGCCAATCTGGTTTTCTGTGAGCGTCTGTCATTATAGCAATAGGTACTCAAAGCGTGATATGTCAATGGACGCAAAATCAGAGCTTTCAGAGCACATCCACCTGACTGCCAAGTCCTTACATGATACTAATGTCGACCGAAGGTTTTGTTAGAATTTTACACAGGCGTTTATTAGCAAAATGTACGTAGGCACCCAAAATTTGTTGGAAGATGTGATGAAAAATCGTAGTGAAAATGGCAGAAACATTGGCCTGACCTCGACTTCTCATTTCCCGGTGCATATTGAATGGGTGACAGTCAAAGATGATTGAAATTAGTAAAACCTAAAGGCCAAGACATGGGGTTGGACAATCGGAAATGGGCGAAGAGAACATTCGGCCACCGAACGGTGGGAAAATTATGGGACCGTTGTGAAACTTTCGGTCGACAACGTTTACCATTAAATGAGCCTCAGTCGAACTAAATACAACTACGCAATATCCAAAGGTCGATGAATATACGATGCACTCTGTAACTGCATAACTGTACATTCATGTACGTAAGTATATCGAGATTATTAAAAATAATTAAATAGGTCAATGCGTTACTTGAATACATGTCAATATGGGTCAGTTGAATACATGAATCAGTGACTCTAAACTGACCTACAACCTTCGCAAAATAAATTATTTTTTAAACTTTTCACTTCCTATTTAATCAATATACTTTTCACCATCTATGTATAATAATATTATACATAGATGGTGAAAAGTATATTGATATTATTATGTTCTTGGTGTGTTTCCGCTTGATTCAAGCTTGGGATATTTAACTACATCGTTTCATTATAATTTGAATTGTATTGTCCTTCTTATCAGGTTCAATATGAGATACGATTTACCGTGTCAACAACAAGGGCATGAACATGCCCTCATGATTAGTTGCAAGCGACGTATTTGAAGCAAAACTCGAAAGAAAGAGTTCGTGGCAAAACATTGAGAGCGGCAGCAAACTGAGGGGCGCTACAGAAAAGTCACACCGCCCGACAGGTGGTCGTACTGATGACGACGCATTTCATTCAATTCAGGATTTCGCAACGTTTCCCAACGCCGCCGACTGACGTAAAAACATCGTTTAGAAGCCTATGCAAATCAACCCAGCGGTACGGTCAACAAAGGAGTAAATCTTCTTTTGGTTTATTGAATTATGTTTGCTTATAAATTCTTAACTAATTACAAATTACATGCGACACAAAAAATTCTAGTTTTGTAACTTCTTTTCAATCGAATTGGAGAAGATGAAATTCATTTGAATAATATCCAACTTAATATTGCAATTACATCTCCAAGTTACTATACCTGATATTATCTTCTGGCTAATGGCATAAATCGATCACTAAATTTGTGCTATCACTTACGATAATAACAATATAATGGGAGTTGAAGAAGTGGAAATGAATCTAAGGTGTGTGATTTGAAGTACACCTACATCGTGATGCAGAGTTTAGACATCACCACACATTCAATCACTGGATCAATGGATATCACTGAATGTACAGATACATGACTCAGACATGACATGGTATACTTCAGATCGTGGCTTTTTTCTTTCATTTGGACAAAGATCTACAATCAGTGGATCCCCAGATTCCTGAATTCTCAAAATGTTCGAGTATATACAGAAACTATTGTTTCATAAAATATTTTCGAGATAATTTTGAAAACTTCAACCTCATTTTGCGCTCATTAATATTCACCTGGGGTTAAAAAAAGTTGTAAGAATGATCCTCCGCCAGATCCGAGCCCGCATCCCGATTTTCAAATTTTTAGGACAATTCGAAATGGGCGTAAAGACTTTTTCTGATTCTACGTACCTATTATCCAGTATGACCCACCAATTTTGATGGGGGGGGGGGGGGTTAAACTTGTTTTTCTTGTTCAATTCAAATGTTTTATCATTGAAATTAATGAATAAACAAACCCACCCACCAATGAAAAACTGATATAAGTATGGCAACTACAGTAACAGGAGAGGGTTGAGTATTTACAACTCTCCATCATTGAAAATAATAAACCGAGATGTAGAAGTAAAGATTAAATACCAAAATAATCGTATATTCAAGTATATATTCGTTTGAACTCGGGTGACTGAAGGTTTGTCGTGCCATCATGAGTTTGTCTTTTTTCTCACACCCAATTTTTTAAGTAATGCTAACAATAGCTTCGATTACATCAACAATTGTTCCAGTACACCTGTCCAGCACCCTGATTATAAACATAAGAACGTAATTTTTAAGCCAGCTTTATTTCAACAAACCTTCAGTCACCCAATAAATAAATATATACAATCACGACCGCCAATTTCCAAACATATAGAAGTATATTGTCGTTTAAGAGGCAACACTAGCTATTTCATGTTTAACAAAAGCAACACAAGCTTTTTTTAAAATCTGAGGATTTTGTTGAAATACATTGGTTGGAACAACACTCGGAAATCATCTGGTAATGTGCACGAGGGAATAGAAAAATGGATCAGAAAACATTTAGAGTGGAGTATAAACTAGTTTTTCGGCCCCCCAGAAGAATTGTCAAACTGAGATAGCTGGTGTTGCCTCTTAAGCGACAACACGTATTACTTAAGTACTCTATGGACAACATTTTCATGTCATCTAGATTGGTTTCAATCGTGAATGCTCAACTGTTTACAAATCTGTTGTACAGAAGATACTAAAGAAGATACTAAGTGTGTGAAAAGGAAAACAAGAGTACCTATTTGAAAAATCGTCTATTTCCACTGTTTCGGTGGATTCGGTGATTAAATAAACGTCAGTAACCAGACAATACTCAACAATACAGTATTGTTCGGTTTCTGACGATGGTTTAATCACCGAAACTGGTCTAACAGTGTACTCATATTTCAGTGGAAATAGAAGATTTTTTCAAATGCTCTTGTTTTCCTTAACATGGGTTTCCACGATTTCGTCGCGAGTGATTTAGTTCGTATAAGTGAGTGGAGTTCAAATGAAAGAATCGGCGACACAAAAGCAGATGAACTCGCTCGGCGGTCGAGCCTTGCTAGGTCCCCGCCTAGACATTGCCATTCCGAAAGAAAACATTTATGCGGTAATCAGACATTGCTATGTAGCACAATAGCGTAAGGCATACGAAGAGGACAGCACAATCCCGATGTACAACTCTTGGCAAGCTACATTGCCTACTTAACTCAGCCTTGGATGCTTCAAGTTACAGGAGACCGGAAGCTTTGTCGAGTCATATCACGCTTGCGAACAGAAGTACCTGTATGCCCAGCATATTTGTTCAGAATTAGTGCTCGTCCGTCGCCGGAGTGCTCATTTTGTGACGACCCAAAATGCGACGCTGAACATTTATTGATGGAGTGTAGTTTCTTCGTTGTACAAAGAGAAAAGTTTTTCTGATTGGTCGAGTGCCATCACCATTCGGGTATGGTTGTATATTGCGAAATGTTTTCTTGTATGAAGAGTTTTTTAAGTTTATAACCAACTGTGGACTGAAGTTTTGATTTAAGTTTTTGGTTTTCATTTGTATAAGTGTTTAATTATTTAATTGCATCAACATGGCTATAAGTTATGTAAAAAAAAAAAAAAAATTATTTGACAGGGACATCATGAGATCAACGGGTTTTTTTTTTTTTTTTTTTTTTTTGTGTAGGTAATCCATAAAATATGTTTGTGTGAAATTACAGGTTGTTATTTCTAACTGTCTGTATGTTCGCTATAGAAAGTAGAATTCATTATATCGTACTATTCATTCTAGAAGACCAAAGGCCTGGACGATTTTTCATCCTTCTGTGTCCCGTTGGGGGGACCGCCTTCAAGGCCTATCCTCACTACACCCTGCCTCATTGGGCCGCTCCTTCCCGTATAAATCTGTTCGGAAACCTAAAAATGAATTAGCATGGCGGCTGAGGTAACGGGCAAGTCGCACCATTTTCTCACTGGATTCGCCGAACGGGGCCCGTACCAGCCGCTGATTCGACAATCCGAGTTCATTGCCCCGCTCCACTCGGTTCGCCACTGCCAGCGGTAGGCTGAGGCTGTGGGCCCCCTCCTCTGGGCCCCCTGACCCTCGTCTAGGTGCCAGGAACAAGGCAGACTTTCCTATCCAGACTGCATTTGCAAAGACAATATTTGAATCGGTTCATGCAAAAAGGGACTCACAAAAAGGGACCCACTGACAGCTGTTTCGAGAAAAACGAAAAAACTGAATAACTTTCCGAAAAAACGGAATTAGGTACTGAATGAAACTTTCAGTAAATACCCAACTCTCTACCCCTTATCACAAACTGTGTTAATTTCTGCAAAACGTGACGCCCTTTTTTCTGTAAAAATCAAAAAAGGCGCTGGACTAGGTCCCTTTTTGCATGAAGCAGTGAAGAGGTGCCACACAAAAAAACAAAATTATTCAAAATGATTTATTAACGAATTGAAAATGCAGTAAAAAAACAATATCACTCATCATTTTCTTTTTCATCTTCGACTCGACTCAGCCAATTTAAAAGAGAGTTGAAAAAAAAATCATATGGCGAGTGTTTCCCTCCGTTCGTGCAGAAAGGGACTCAAGTCCAGGACTTGTGTTCCTTCTTGCACGAAAAGAAAATATTGCTTGCCGATTTCTCACTCAGGTAGTGCCCGCAGAAGATTCCTTTCTGCATAAAACGATGAAACGACCCCCATAAACCCCAAAACAAACCATTTCTTATTTCGTCCAGGAATTGGACTTAAGTCCCTTTCTGCATGAACCGATTCATTTAAGGGCCGTTCCTGCTGATCATCTAACGCTGAATAAGATACTAAATGAGACTAAAATAAGTATGAAGTTTTGAGTATCTTACGGCGCAAGACTTTCGTATTTAATTGACGTAGGTAATATTCTAGAAGAATATCTATAGACCGATATCTAGGGTTTGATCCAAAAATATGATCAGAGCCTACACTATTACCTACAGGTAAGGTGGTACCGTGAGTGAATCCCTAACTTCCGTTCACCGACTCGTTTTAGCAGGAATAATAATTCGAGTCCAACAGATGACCCGAAAGCTCGTCATCAGTTCGTTCACATCAGTGCTAAACAATGTGAACATCATCCTGAACAATGTTAGGTTTGTAGGTACTAAGTGGTTACTTGTGGTAGGTTTTCTGATGATTTCCAATTGGGCTGACATCTACCCAAGTTTTGTATTCCGGTTTTTTCTATTTATGAACATATTTATTCCAAGTCTCAGGTGAAATAGTAGGTACCTAACAAGTTTAGTGATTTTAGTAGTCCAGTAACTGATGTTCGCTCCTATTTATTGAAGAATTCCACCACCTTCTTTGGATTATTATTGATAATTACTGTCAAGGAGTCATAATGTGACTCCGATGGGGTCTGATGGCTAGAAGATCTGTGTGCCAACAAATTTTGCCTTCGGGGATAGGGGATATTATTTTTCCTTTAATTGTCGTTTGTATTTATATATATTTTTTTTTATATGGAAGACCCAATCGCAGGGAACTAAATCTGGTGACCGGGCTGGCCAGTTCAATTCGCCTCTCAGGATAAGTATCGATAGAATTGAGATAAAAAGCTGACATTTGCACACAAAAAAAGCCGTCCCCGTAATCGAAAGGCTAAGTTAGTGAATGGGCAAAATCGGGCCACTCTAAGGGGGGGGGGGGGGGGGGTTTGGGGAGTTTTAGGGGGGGGGGGGGAAATTACCCATAAATTCCAAACATGTAACAGTCTGACAAGCGACACCTCATTTTAAAGTTTTTTCTGCGCAACACGATGTTGAAATCAGAATTGCGATATCTTATTTCGTTTTCAAACTGGAGCACTTTGAAGATGAAGAGACGTGGTTGTCACTTGAGATGGTATTCATTTGCTCTAATCTTATAACGGAATTATATATTGTAATTTTGACTTCAACGTCGTGTTCAGCGTTCGGAAATCTGACAAAAGTTTGTTATAAAACCAGTAAAATGGGGACATTTTACACAAAAACCAGCTATTTCATCGAAAATTCGCTCTTATAGCCATGCTGCGTGACTGTGAATTTTTTTTATCGTTTTATCGTTAATGCCACTGTGTGCCAGGAGAAGAGGACCAGTACTCGTTTGTTATTGAGACCCAATGACTTGCGGATATAATTTGAATGTTGAACTTGATTTGGAATCAGAATTTCTGTTTTCTATGATTCGGACGGAGAATTTTAGAAGTCAAACGTCAAAATTGTAAATATCCAGAAACATGTTGATGGAGTTTGGTTACGTGTTGGCGCTGCCATTAAAGCCTGGGAAACCCAGCAGTAGCCCAGTCATACCTGCTCAGCGTGCGTCAATTTACCACTGCGATCCAAGAACAATGGATAATGATTTGGAATAAATTAGTTTCATGAGTGAAGTGAGCCAACAGAGTGAAATGAAACCATCGGATGAGAGCAACTTGTTTACTGCTCATCTCTCTCTATTATATCACGTTATTCGCTCATTTATGTTATTTTTCCTCGTTTTCCAGTCACGTTCCAAGTGCCTCTTGATGGCATGTCTTCATATTACGTCTGTTCATACATATTTAATATCCTTCTTCAGTACTCATTGCACTAAAAAGATGAATTGAGAGCCAACAGCTGAAGGTCAAGATAGTGGCTGTTAGAAGCCAATGAATAGAACAGAACATTAGGTCGGTAAATGAGAGTGTAATCCACTTTTCATTGAACCTCAACATTGTAATTTTAACACCTTACTCATGTTCAGGTAATGTTTCGCAATACATTGATCGAAAATAGTATTGTGATGAATTTCTCAATCCAGTTACTAGTACTGTCCTTCATTAAAGCGTTCAATGTTGAGTAAGTAGAATATGATTGTTTTACCATTTGAAGCGACTAGAAAACAAAAATTACCAATAAAATCTTTAACTATTATGAAAACTCAATCCATAATAAATTCTAGCAGTAGGTAGTGTCACAATGTCTATTTGAGATTGTTATCCCAATCGAGGTTTCGTAATGCCCAATCAACTGTTTCGACGTGAGTTCGGATTCGATAACAACTATTAACTAATATCGTCTAGTAATTACACTCTGAGAGAATATTATCATTTGTTTTGAGTAGAATGGTTGGAACTGTCAATTTGTACGTTGTTAAACATGATGACGAGAAGGTTTGATAAATAAGCTAGCTGTCACGTGTCGAAGGCAGTCACGAATGGCGAGCGAGGAAAAACACACGAGGTTATTAGAAGCGATTCGCTCGTAAATACACCTACCCCACGGACATTTGGATTCACGTTAACATCCCGAGCCTTACGAGTATCAGGAGAGTATTGAAACATGCAGCTTTCAGGAAAATTTGTTAGTTTATGAAAATTTGTTATGGTGTCTCCAAATGACTGTGTTACATCGATCCTAGCGATGAGTAGCGATGAAGATAAACGAGGTGTCATTCGAGTACCTGCATCCCAAAACTAGAAGGTTTTATCGCACGAAGTCTGGATATTTTTGATAGCCATATTTAATATTCGTTTGCAACGTGGACGAATGAAATTCCGCTGCCCGTCGGGCCGGTGTCTGCAGTCGATTGTGTATGGTTGCGCAATCAGGCAAGTGAACAAAACACGCGTAGGACTCATGCGAGGTGGATGTAGCCACAAAAACATGAGTCGGTTTTTCGCAACTCATTCCAGTATCCACAGGACAGTCTATTTGCGTGTTTATCAGGCAACGTTCTGAAAACTGTTTCAAGTGTAGGATTAGCCCTTCACAATCGATTTGGAAAATTCCTAGTTATTCATGTCCGGTGAGAGATACAACCCTAGCGGACACTCAGAGACAAATTTTAATTAAAATTCAGATAATTATATTCACCTAAACTGGAGGTTGGGTGTTTGCAAAGAATCTTTTTTTCGGTTGGAAGTGTATTTTGAAACAGTTATAGTAATATAACTCACTTCTTGCGGATTTTATTACGAAACAGAACGCGTTGAAGGCCTTGTGCAAACGAGTGCAGCTCTATTTGCATGATCGCACCAATTTACCAAACGTACCTATTTAATGAAACGTTCAACGATTCATGAGGACTTTCAAGCGGTAATCACTTGGATTTTTGGGTATTTTGTTCACACAAAATAACTCGGTATCGGCAATTTTCAAAGTGTTGGAAAATTATAAAAACTAAAAATTCAGCTTCTTCAGTGTTGGGATCAAAGAAGGTTATTCGTGACTTTTGAACTTCTGAAAATGAATAGCTATCAATTGCAACGACTTCGTCTCCTTGGACAATTCACTAGATCAATACTTTTGTTAGGGACGTCCTTAGTGCCCTACAAAGTAACTGTAAACGTTTTAGCGCTATCTCGTATTTACATCTATCTTTGCATATCAAGGGCACTTAGTTAATGATAGGGATGGGTATCGAATACTGGATTTTTTTCCAGACTTCGATCTGGCCATTTTGAATTTGAATAATTCGAAACAATTATTGTTTTGAGGATTTGAGGATTCAAAACAATTATTGTTTTGAGGATTTTTTCTTAGGGGGTTCAATTTTGAACCATTTTAGAAATCGCCTCTCCAAAAATGTGGCTGTGAAACTGCTTTTTTCGTATGAGGCCAACAATAAATACTTGGAATAAGTAAATTGTTAAGTAGTGTCTTTTTAACGTAAATTAGTACTTTTTGGTTTATTATTATGTTTAATTTTTTTAAATAAGAACAAAAATTACCGAAAAATTGACAGTTAGGTACTTATACTTTGGTAGGCCTACAGTAGATAAGGAGAAAAGGAAAGCTGAAAAAATTGAGGTTTTTTATACGATGTTCTAAAACATCGAGGTTTTTAGACATCGATATTTGCCTTAAAAACATCGATATGTAAATATAGATGTTTTTCCAACAGATACCTATCCCTAGTTAATGAGCACTCAGGTAATCGAAAATGAATCATTTGTATCAGTGTTTGAAATACTAAATCCGTTGTTCATCATTTTCAATCATTTATTCTCCTAAACTGAGATTTGGCGTCAGTGAATGAAAATAATATTGAGAGCAGGTGGCCACGAGAAAATTGACTTGGAGATCAATGATGGGATGAACTGGTTGAGAGTTTTGGGCAGAGGGTCATTGATAAAAGGGCTGTCGTATAGTTGAAAGACGGAGTGGGGATTGTCTGGAATGAAACACGTTGCGAGGAACTGCGTGGCCGCGACACGTGAGTCCAATAGCGAGCGAACTTATGTAAGAGGCGAACTCCTCATTGGTAGTGATATGCTTTTATTGGTCAAACACTCCTGTTCGTCGCCTTGGCGGTTCTGGTGGACAGAGTGTGAACACCGTCCGTCCAAAGCAGTGCAGCGTAAGGATTCTTAGTGTAAATAAACCTGGGTACAGGGGTTTTGCAATAAATCTATACCTACCACCTGTTGCTCCCCGTGAACGGATTCGAACTCTAAAGTAGATCGGGATTATTGATGATACAACGTTACGTAGATATATCTGGCCAGAGTAGGCGAAAATCGTGCCCCAGTTCATGTTTGCTGCGGTAGGAAATCCACTTGGGTGAGCTCTGATCCGGTGGAATCAGTCGCATGCCAACCCTCACCCCTGTAACTCCGTTGAATGATTATAAAATATTCAATCACACAAGGTGAGGAAATATTTGTTGCGGCCTGTGGATAGGCAATAAAAGAAGGTCTTCTCCATTCGCATACCAAATAATAATAATTTTCTTCAAGGACTTTATCAAGTTTTCAGACGTCACCGCAGACATCTTATATGAAAAGATGAGTTCGGAGATCACCTTCCTTAGAGGGCATAAAATTAAACAAATTTGACTTTTGATGTGTGATAAACCTTTAAAAATCGTAAATTTGTTTGGCGGACCCACAAAAAAGACCATTTGTGTCATCGGACTTGAAATTGCACGGTTTTGCAGGTTTGAAACTTGAATATATAGGACTAATGGTTAATGATCGATTTCTTTTTTGTGCAACCTTGAAGAGTTAGAAATGTATTTGGAAAATTTTCTCAGCTAAAAGAAGAAGGAATTAGATATTTTGGCTCGAGACGCTTAGTGAGGAATATTTGAAACATTGTCTTCTAACTGCACCCACGAGGGATCTATATAGATGTTTTTATTTCACCGTTGCCTACCTGAAAAGAAGGAAATTATTAGAGGATCTCCTCATTGATGTAGGACTCAGGTCTTAAAATATTGTTGCCTTAACTTTAAGAGCATTTTTATTTTATTTTCGAATTACCTTTTATTTTGTATAAAGCATTATTTTTGTAACCACTTCATAATTGACAAAAACGCATGTTGGAGGCAAATCACAATAATTACCGACTTATTGCCGCCCTCTTGCGTCGGCTACAATAATTGGTCCGCCCCCAATGCTTCTGTAACTCAACCCAAGGAGGCGGTGGCTCCCGCTTTGTAGGCATGGCTAATGCGTTTATTTCTTGGTATTAGGTTATCGAGTAACAGCGACCGTCTAGTAATAGATTGTGGTATTAGGTTATTTGGGAACCATTCCAGCGCCCAAGGCGGACTGGAAATCGCGTTGGGCGCTGGAAAAGTTCTCGATTCGCCGGTAACCTGTTACCAAAATAACCTAATACCACAACATATTACAACATGTTACTCGAAACTAACTCAATATTCACTCAAATAACTTGTCGCACACATTTCATTTTCCGTAACCAATTACCTGGTATTACCTGGAATAGTCCCAGCCAACCTATTATCACAGAATCCCGAATGGCCGGTGACAAGGAGGCCCTCAAAGGCCTTTCCCCCCAGTTCTCAAAACAGTTATTCCAGTAATAGGTTATCTGGTATTAGGTTACTGGGCAGTATTAGGTTATTTGAAGCGGTTACGGTAAATATTACCCCACCCCTACCGCTTTGGTGGCCTAAACGTTACAGCAGATGGTGGTGCAGTCGGATAAGCGATACTGGTGAAAGAACCGCTCGTCGTGTTGAAGGAAGCAGACCAACGTGGGTGAAACAAGGGGGTAAGTGTGTTAAGGGGCGTCGATGATACTGATTGGGGGGGGGGGGGTTCACCCGCGACCCTGTTGTGGAAGAGATGGGACGTGGTACCCCCGCGGGAGAAAGCAGCACCTCTCGCTCCATCCTACTACCATTGGAAGGCCCCGTCGGGTATCTGGGCTAGAGAGAGCTCCGAAGTCTTAGGTCTGTGGTAAAGTAGCGGCAAAGGGGGACGAGGGGTTCAAGAGCTCGAAAGAAAACCGGGTCACGGCGAGCATACCGGAACTTCAAGGCGGTGGAATCAAGGAGAATAAAACTCCGGTGAGGTCGCCGATCACCACACTTCGAAAACAACGTTTTCTGAGGACAGCCGTTCAGCCTAAGAGCAACCAGATCCAATAATGAGATCATCGGTTATACCGAAACTCTTCCAACGCCACGCCCATAGTTGAAGAACATGTTAGGTACACCTGTAGAATCTATCGCCATGTGGATTAACCAAGACACTCCGTATATTTAAATCAATTTGTCGCTTTGATGGTTTTGTCTTGTAGACTAAACGATCAGGATTCAAATACAGCAGTTCTAAAGTACTAGTACTGAGTTTGATGTACCTACAACACTTTCAATATGGGACGAAATATAGGTAAGCCCCGATGTAAATATTAACAATTCTGAACGCTGCTGTTGCGCTGCTAGTTCTCTTCCCACTCCGTTCTACTGGAATTCGATGGTATTTCCCAAATGCCTCAAGACCACTGGAAACTTTGAGCGTTTCAGAAAACAGGTACACTTTAGAAACAATCAATAGAGACTTTGCGAAAGTAGATTGGTTGAAGAAACTGTAGGATTGACATCTTTACAGGTTTATTTATTATTTATTTATTAGTAGCAAGGGCAAGCCCAATAAACATTTACATAGGAACTTGGAAGATTACAGCAAGCGAAATATAATGAAGTGAAAGTAATTAAATCATTGGAAAAAAAGAGGTGAAGACAGTAATATAGATTTGAGATTTGAAAGGGAGGAGTTGATAAAGTCAAACTGTGGGTAAGAGGCCAGGAGGAGATTCGCACTTCGGAGGAGTCGGTGAAGAGGGCGGTTTCTATCGTAGTTTGTGGATGAAAAGGGGATATTAAATAAAACTGATGAACGAGTGAGGGTTTGAGAGGCGACGAAATTAATTTTAGAACGCAAAGAGGGACAATTTATACGATTGTTGAGTAATTTGAACAGCGGAACGAGGTCCGAAGAACATCTTCTTCTTTCCAGGGTATCAAGGTGGCATCTGTGAAGGAGGGCAGTATAATTCACGACTTCCGTGGGGATTCCCGATTTGTACGCCACTTAGCGCAGAAACTTCCTGTGCACTCTCTCCAATCGGTACTTATGAACGGTGTACGAAGGGGACCATATCGACGACGCGTATTCCAATGTAGGGAGAACGAGAGCTTTTTAAGATTAATTATAAATCAGTACAAATCGTTTGTCTTGCAGTTATAGTGAAGTTTTTCTACGCAAAAAAAAAGTTATTGACAATAAATGCATGAACTGCACGCACTGGTCAGAAAATCGGTGATCGCAGTGGTCGTTATCTCGTTCACCGTTATCTAGAAATCCAAACACCGGAGAAGCCGTCAATTATGCTTACGTGGAAAGTTGAATTACACGCAGTTTGAAGTTTGGAACCACAAGCTAACATTTGCCCTTCCGAATCGTAAACAAACTAGAAATTGATACTTAACGAGTATGAATGGTGAACAGATGAATTCTACTGAAAATGCACAATGCATTCGTGAATGGGTCGTGCTTAAGAAGTGTCGTGAAACCATGCTGTGATAAGAGGATTTTTTGACATGAAAATGTCTTTGCTCCGGCCTCCCCCCGATTTGTGTAACGATTTTTGACATCCTCCTCTTGGCATGATTTTTACGTGGAACCAATCCGTAACTAAGTAATTTTAACTCCGTCTGTGTGCATCCCACGGTAATCGTTACCCGCTTGTTGGAATCGTCAGATTTTATAGAATAGTTTCATGTTAACTAGACGCACGAACCTTCAGTGGCAGATGAGCTGTACAGGATGAAAACAATGAGGGTAACATTGTTGTTAACAACACAACTACAAGATTTGTCTTTGTTTTGTGTAACATATTTATGCAACCGTGAGATACCTGGGCATTAGTCTGTAAGATTAATGCAGTCTGTTGGACTGCATCTTGTAACAAACCTGGACTCGATACTGACTGCCTCTCCCCATTACCAATCTTGGTGAGGATCCCAGAGAATAAATCTCGGACTTGCATCGTTTAGTTATCACTGTGATAGTGCATAGTCCACTATCACAGTCAAGACGTCTGCGTACGCTGCGAGCATGGAAACAAGAAGAAGCGGAAAACTTGAAAGATTACACAAAAACTAGCGTGTTTTTGAAAAAAACATTTTCATGTCAAGGTTCGAGACTCACGAGACAAGATAAACCAAAATAAAAAAAACCAAGAAACAACAAAGATAACAAGTTGGATCTTGATGAATCTCTGGAGAACGTTAATCGTGATATGGAGAAATTGTTTGAAAAAAAGGTTTATCAATAAATTATGAAATCATAGCGGTCCAATGTACCTACCTATTGCTGTCCCACGCAGAACATTCCAGTCCTTATCGTGAATAGGTCCAGTGAATTTTCTACCAACACGGAAAGAAATATAAATCCAAACTAACTTGCCGGTGGACGCGGGGAGCAGAGACAATACATTGTAGGCTTTAGGTAAGTGAGTCAAGGACATCCACCTTTTTTAACTCCTCTAGAGTGAAGAACTGGTGACGGGTCAACTCCCTTCTCCTTGAATTTTAAACCACCTTATTTTGTGAATATTTCCTCCTCTACATGTATCTCTCATGGCCCTGATGTATGTGTAAAGCCCGCACTACACCCTGAGATAATTGGAGTAACGCGGGAGGCCAGAACCCCTTCACACGGACCATAGCACCGAAGAAAAAAAAAAAAAACGTAACATAACAGAGGTTGGGTTAGGGACATGTTCTTTCACCTTCATCAGGTCTGGACTGTGTGGATAATTCTGTTCACTGTAGTAATTCGTTGACTGTCCTGTGAATTTCGTGATTTTACAGTTAGCTGATTTCCAGCCGAATGCAACTTCAGCTATCAGAAGAGACCCATCTGCACAAGACAAACACTAATCGAAATACCAGCTGCCAGTGACAACTCCAAGGCACAGAACGAAACAGAATCAAATCTTAGAGTTTTAATAACCTTGAATTTCAAGTCCTGAAGCTCGAGCAGTAAAAGTTGTTAAAATTCTCAATTGATCTCATGAAATCATTTTACGGTATTATGACGTGGTGGCATAATTATTAACCACACTTGCATTATTAACCACACTCACATTTTAGATCAATAATTATGCCACAATAATCAATAATTATTAACCACACTTGCATTATTGGAATCACATTTTAGATCAATAATTATGCCACAATAATCAATAATTATTAACCACACTTGCATTATTAGAATCACATTTTAGATCAATAATTATTAACCGCACTTCCAATATTAACCACACTCACATTTTAGATCAATAATTATGCCACAATAAGCAATAATTATTAACCACACTTGCATTATTGGTTGTGCAGAATGGTGCGATGATCCTAATTATGATGCTAATTATTTTACTATTAGCTGCGGAAACAGCTACATACAATTACTGGTCTGTTATATCATGAGCCGCACGTCACAGAAAATTCCTAATAATTATAATGACCACTACCTCTAGAATTATCTATGTACCGTTTCTTTTTTTAAGTTTAATTCATTAATATTGAAAGATCGCACACAAGATCTCTCTTTCTCTTCACTTGGGATTAGTTGGCTCTCTACAGCAACAACTAATAACATATACTGTACCATTCATTTTTGATTATCGATCAATTCAATAAAATCTATCTAGAGTTTTACCAAATTCACCTAATACGTATCATTATTAGATGGGCGGTAGTGTTCTTCACATTGCTGGCTCAAATACTCAGGTAAGTAGGCAGTTGAGAGTTTGAATGGCGCGTTAACGATGCAGTAACTCCTTGACAGCCTTGATAACTAAAAAATGAGGCTGAGAGGCAAACCGACTGACGGCCGCCGGTAATCGTTACATAACGTTGCACAGAGTGCGAAAAAGAAAAAAAAATTTCATCGTACCGTCTTGAGTTCAGACGGAATTGTTTCAAGCGGGTGATTATTAATTCCCAGTCGAGGAAATCGAAATTCACTACTTTATTAAAAGATATGACGCGATATCATACCATGAGTCACGGCAATTGAGACATGTACTGGACTGCTTTGTCATGTCTGAAACACCGGCCCAGTTATTTTTTTGAATCATTCGATATCTCTGTTATTCAGCCCTGAGACATTGATGAAAACACAAAGAAAATATATAGTATCAAATGAATTTGCCGAATTAATTATGTTGCAAAGAAATTACGAAATACACAATTGAAATCTTAAATGTTGGCGAGCTTACGTAGCTGTTCATTGGTACCGCACTAAGCAAAACATAACCATGGATTATTGGCACTGAATATATCAGAAAGGAAAAAGAAAAGGGAATGCATGTAGCTCAAAATGTGAAGCTGGACGGTTGGAACATTTTGGACTGCGGATTTGTGGGGCAAAGCCCTTGTTGAAGGTTTTCGATCTGCTCCAACTTTGAACCCTCGTTGTGAAAGAACGGCTGGTCCTACGAACCTCTGGATGGTCTTGAAAAATTCTAAAAATTTAACTCTATTTAAATGTGAACTAAAAACTATACCGTTCTATTTGAATTTTTCGACATATGAATTTTTCAAAATTTCAAAATTCGTTTTGAACCGCTTCCCATTGACCTAGGATTATAAAAAGTTTCAAGGATTATTGTGGGGTTGGTCCGAACCCGTAAACCAAATTTCGTAATTTTAGCACAACGCAAACTGGGCAAAGTGCCGCGAACCAAAATGTCTCCGACCAAAATCCATTCAAATTTGTATAAAAAACTAGATCTTCCTATTTGCTGTTTCCGAGATGTGGTGTTTGGAATATTTGTCTGGTAATTCCTGAAAGAAACGACCCTACGAGTGGTGTTTTGGCCTGAAATCGTGGACCCCCACAATGGCAGTGTTGTGAACCGGCGCATTGACGATCGCTCTCCAGTATGCGAATATCAGTTTCGATCAAGTCGTCGAACTTGAATATCCTGGAATTATACGAATTGAAATATACCGAGACATGAATTTGCGTGAAATATTCGGTATACGCAAACAAAACCCGACAAACACACTTGACAATGCCTGGCGCCACAATGACGCCAGCACAAGCGCCTGACAAATAATTACGTGTTTGTTATCTTTCAGGATTTTAGAATGTTGAACGCAGTTTCGTACTTCATAACATCTGTCAAATATTTAGTGATGGTTACGAAGAATATCGCAGGCATGGCAGGAACTTATTCAGGTTGAGCTTCAGTTACCTGCTTAATTAAATCATGTGCCGTTCATACGAGCTCTAAAAATATACCTCAACCAAGATAATTGGCACGGTTAGTATCCTGACTGCAATATTTATAAATATGTGCACAGCGGTCAGTGGACTCTCCGGTAATTGATACATTATTCAACAATAGGTTTTCCATTTTATAACTTAACTTTTGCGTTCATCCGCCAAAATTATTATTCTTGGTCTGTGGCCAAAAACTGGACATCATTCTCAATACTTTGATTGGCACTTTCATGGAATTTATCGGGCATTTATAGCAGTTCATCTTGTTCAGGTATTCAAGGAACGGATGGATCTCTCGCAGTTCGGCGTAGATGGAAAACGGAGGCAAAGACACCCAACTGAGTCTGCAACTGATGTCTCCAACTGAGATGGAACTATCCTCTAAAGCCTGGTTTCCACTGAGCGCGCATCGTTCGCGAACGTTTGCAGTTGTTCGCAAACAGGTAAACGCCGCGCAAAACGTTCGCGAACGCGTAGAGAAGGGTACTGTTTCCACTGCCCGCGCACGGCCAAACTATCAGTTGTTCTCGAGCATTCGTGAGTGATCCGAGTAATTCGTTTCAATTTCGAAATCAATAAAAACCCAAGAAAATAGTAAGTAACATTTCAAATCGTTCAAAATGCTGGATACTATTGGATACTAAGTTCGGAGAGAAGATTCCAACCATGGCACCCGCACTATCTTAGGTAGCCATATGTGCTGCTTCAATAGTACTTCTCTCCGAACTTAGTATCCAATAGTATCCAGCATTTTGAACGATTTGAAATGTTACTTACTATTTTCTTGGGTGTTTATTGATTTCGAAATTGAAATTGAAATTGGAAAACATTGTATTGTACATAGGACTAGTCCCTCATAGTGTACGTCAAATGACTTAGGATTAATGACGTTATAAAAATACAATTAAATATAGAAAAAAAGAAGGAAGGAAGGACTTCTGCCATAAATATCGGAATATCGACGTAGGAAGTATTGATGTTTGATTCCCGATAAATATCAAGTATCGACATCAGGTTCCGATACTATCGACCATCGATATATCGATATTTTATCGTCGATATCCCATCCCTTCTAGAACCATCTAGAACTGGAAGAACCCCCAACCCTTTCGAGGAAGAACAAAATTCGTCGCGAACGAAAGAACATGCGCGTGGGCATGTTTCCACTGGGCGCTCAACGAATGCAAATCCCTTTGATGATTCGCGGAAAAACCGACAGCCGTCGGATCAACCCCGCGCACGAACGAACAGTGTTTGGGAACAATGTTCGGCGCGGGTGAGTGTTTCAACTGCACGCGCATCACGATCGCAAACGTTTGCAAACCCTGTTCGCGAACGATGCGCGCTCAGTGGAAACCAGGCTTAAAACACGTGAGCCGGGAGGCACACGAGGCACCGGACGGGTTACGTAATTCCGAGGTCGGGGCCTCAAGTGCTCAACTCAATTGTTGAACCGCGCTCCCAGCCTGTTTGTCAGCTCTCACGTTCGCTACAAACAGTCGCCACGCGCGACCATTAGTGACGTTTCGATACCTCCATTTATAGCATAAATGGTATCGAAAACTCGGAACTAATATCGATATAACGTCGGAAAGGAAGTATCATTCGACACAGAAAAAATACTATTTTGAGCACCGTTGATCCTATTTGAATCATGCTGTCATTCTTGGATACTCAATGAATCCAAAACCACAGGCCAAGATACTCCGGACCCAAAACCCAGAAATACGATCAAAATTATACTGCGAAATAAGAAAAATAGCATGTTGAATTGACTTCGCAAAAATGTGAAAAAAGAATCGAAATTAGCTTTAGAAGCCACTCAGCTGCTTCGGGGCCTGGGCAGCGTCAAGTTCAAGTCCTAAGGAGGCTACATACCAAATTACAGCTTAATAGAGTGAATAGCATCGAAATTAGCTTTAGGAGTAGCGTTGCTGTTTATTGGTATCGCGTTAATTTTGTGTGTTTGTTCGTGTAGCAAAATTTTTCATGACGCCCAGCGTTAAGACGTATCCATGTAAAAAAATGATTTTGGAATTTCGACATGGATATGGTTTACCGCTGGGAGTCATGAAACATTTTGCTACACGAACAAAAACAAAAACAAAATTACGCAACGCTTTTCGAGTCCATGCGCCATAGTAAAGACATAAAATGTGAGAAAAAAACTACCCTGAAGTTGAGTACGATTTCATAATCGAAACTCTGCCCCGTTGCAACGCCTTTGGACCTCATAATTCTTTAAATCAGCCAACGAGAATCGATTACGGTGAGCAACCGCCTACAGAATCATGTCAAAAATTTTCAAAATTTCAATATAATTTAATGAAAATTAAGACTTTGCCTAGTTCCTGTGGTATGAAAAATCCAAATAAACAAATGTTTATGATTGAGTCTAATTCGGAACAAGTACTTCTACGAGGAAGTTCTCCCCGATTTTCGGCATTTCGAACATGGCGGTCATATTCGTCATATTCGAAATATCAATAAAAACATTATTAGGATGTAATGTTTTTATTGATATTTCACTTTTCACATATTATGTGTACCACAATATAATTATTATATTTAGGCAAGATTTTGAACGTTTTTAATAGGTATTGTACGTAATTTATTTATAGTAGGTCAATTAGTTAGGTTTAAAGCCAAGTTGATATAGAACGCAGTAAAACGGTTGACGTTTGAGAATACCTCGTTGTTCAATATTGACAATAGAAAACAAACGAGTGCACGGGAATAGTGAGATCCAGCATCCATGGATGATGGAACGCCAAGATCAACATCGACAGTGTGTGGTAGAATGTTGTTAGTTCCAGCTTATCTTATGGTATTTCTTGAGTTAACGTCAATATCGTTTCGATACTGAATGCTTTTAATCAATATCGATAAATATCGATCGCCCAGTATCGAATACAAGTGTGAGAATTATCGAGAAAAAAGTAGCGATATGAGTAAATACTCGTATTACAAATATTGAAACTTCACTAGCGATGATGTTTGGTCCTATTGGTGGGCGAGTCTATTGCTCAATGATTATCAGGATTGCGCCAGCAGGATAAAACGATGAACGAGTTTCCAGTGCGAATGTTGAGGTAGGTACAGGTTCATGGGGGGTGACCTTGGCAATGTACAAACGGTTACAAAATAATCGTGCTTAAAGTGAATTAATCGTGCTTTTTCACAAATACAGGCGTCGATTGTGCTTTCGCCATATTGGATTAGCGTCAGGACCTCCAGTAGTCCCATTTATAAGTGTCACAATAATGTGAGGAAGAAAGAAGAACAAAATAGCTTCTGTTAAGTCAGCGATAAAAGTATATCAGTTTGACATAGTCTCGGCGCATAATAGGATTTCCTATGTATTGCATACACTGGTCGTGGAAGTATAGATTGGATAAGCTTGGGACAGTAATAGCACCTAACAGTTGTAGATATGTCTATTCGGCACCCAAGTATCACTAGATATGAAGAGCAAAAGATTTTCATGGACTCTAGTAACTCCGCTAGTACATTTGGATCTTGACGTATATTGTTGTGTAATAGTTCCGTTGGATGATGCCATTCTATTCGTGCGGGGACATCTACAACCATGTGCGTTCACTTATGTACTTCTTCATTCAGAACTTCTGTAAAAACAGGAGGGTTATAGAAGCTCCAAAATCCCGATTCTCCGTTAGTATGCCTTACAATTTCTTCCTGGAGATGATGGAAGGCTGATTTAGCGAACATGGTGGATTTGGGGTGATTTGATAGAGGAAAGTAGCAAAAGTTGAGATTACGAAAGACCTTGGAGTAAAATGTTCAGCACACAATCGCTCAACTACGTATTTGGCCTGACTATGAAGGTGGGTCCTTGGTGATCAATTTATCGTTTTGCCAGTTTCTATTTACCCTCAACACCAGCGAAGGCGAAGATTGAAAATAGAGAACCAAGTTATGAAAAAGGTTATGAAACATCACCACTCAATATAGGCTGAGCATCACTGGCGTAATTTCCCCGCCATCCCCTTTCTGTCGCCGTTACAACGTGATCTCACCGCGCCGAGCCGTGGTTTCAAGGATTATAGCAGATAAGGTTTGTTGGTTTACATGAAAGAAGTACAACGTTCTACCTCGGGTCCTTGTGACATAGGAGTCTTACGAAACGTTTGGTCAACAAATTTTACCGCGAGTTGTAAATCCATTTAATTGTTGGAGCCGTTCAGACGTCATCTTACCTTACTGAAAGAGAGATATTATCACACAATCGCATTACCTACTACCTACATCACAATCGCAAAAATATGAACGGGAACAAAAACCCTGATGATTTTTCAGGGCAGTTCTCTGAATCTCGTCAATCTCTTCTCCATGCTTTGAATGATTTATTGTCGACATTTACTCGTACAATCTTCCAGTTCACTAGTCCAAATACTCAAGAAAAGATTATTAGAACATCAACATTCTCAAGTGATTGAAATCACCTTGAAATTTATCCAGTTCACAGAAAAACAAGTATAAGCTCGGGATCAAAAGCTGCAACAATTAAATGGAGAACAGCAAATGGCATCAACCTTCTTGATGCATACTGAATTTCGAACGTACCTACTGGTTCAATAGTAATGTATCCAGGAATTTCTATCGGAGGGGGGGGGGGTTCAAAAACGGTAGGTTTTTTAATAAACAGGGTACTAGTCGTAAATAGAGGGTTTTAAACTAATTTTACGATATTCATAATTAAAAAAATTTCATTTTCTATCTTTTTTAAATTCATGTTTTCACAATATCTCCGGACCCCTGGAACCCCCTGCCCATGCCACTGGGTTCAACAAGACTATAGTAATTACTATAGTAATTACGAGGAAAAAAACTTCTTTTCAAGTTTGACTATATCAACTGCTGCCATTTGTAATCATTATACTGAATACATCAAACTGTAAATAATTTTACTGGTATGAGAAAACAACTTGATAGTTATTCTTGTTGAGTGAAATAAGTAGTAGGCTAGTAGCAAGTGTTTTGACACTTAACGCTAAGAAAACTAAGTATATGTTATTTGGTAATGTCAAAAACCTACAGCCTAATCACGGATTAACTGTTCACTCTTCCGTGAGTCAGGAGTCTTGTTCTTGTGTCTTGTGTATCTTTGGAATTTGTGCCTCAGTATAAATACTTAGGAGTCATGTTTGAGAGTAATCTGTCTTGGAACAATCATATATGATATATATATAGCGTACCTATGTATTAGGTTAAAGAAATTGTGTGCTATTTTTTATAATATAAGAGGTCTACTATCGAATTACAGGTTGAAATTGGTCTACATTTCGTTGGTACAATCGGTGTTGCAGTACGGCATCCTGTTGTGGGGAGGTACGTTCCCAAGTTTGTTGACCAAAGTGGTAAATGAGCAGAAAAGTATAATAAAGGTCATGCTGGGTAAACCTAGACGCTATCCAAGTGAACTCGTTTACCACGATGCTAAACTATTCCACGTACGCCATCAACCCGAAAATTTATAACCCCTCCCCCCCCCCCCCCCTCCGCAATCCGTGTCCTTTGAACTGTCGCAGGATGCTCCACAGCATGTGGACGCAGAAAGTCGGGGCTGAAATGCACGACTTTCTGCAAATTCTGCTGTGGGCAGTCCTGCGGCAACCAACCAATCATCGTCGTGGGTGAGGATAAAGGCGATATGGACGAGCCACCGGCAGAGGAAGATTGGTTCGAGGAATCACCGCTACCGACGCCCCCGTCAAACGTACACGAATGACAAAATTATTATTATTTTTTTTTTAAATTAAATAATTGACGTTCTTGAACGTGGTCAGCGGATCTAAGAAATGTTTATCACGGAAAACTCATACCTTATCATCTTGTGAAAACAGCAAGTTGCTAGGTAGCCTAGAGGCCGAGATATTGGGTTGGCAGACGAAGGGACGGACGCGAAGTTGACTACATGAGGGTTTCCGACCTTGAATTACGCTTAAAAAAAAAACATTTTGAACCATCATAAATGATTGCATTATGATCAAATGGCGTCCCTGTGCTGTATCACGAAATAGCTGTTTTTTCTTGCTATTCTTTAACCCTACCCCCACTCCTACAGGTTGGTAAAAATTCAAAACTAGTGTTTGAAAGCTAATGGAATTTTCTACAACTTTCATTCCCGAAACTTTTCGTTGAGACGATCTCTTCCCCGAGTTTTTGCCGTGCTAAGTGGAGAGAAAGTTAAAATTTCGCCATTTTGAAATTTTTAGCCCTTTTTCGCAGCCCCGTAGATCCGAAACGATCGCTTCTACGAAAAAAAAGTAATGCGATCAATTTTGTAGGAAATTTTATGCTCTACAAGTTTTTATATGACCTTAAAAGCCGAAAAACGCGATGAGAAGGAACTACAGGCGAAATACCGAAAAAAAGTGCCAACATTTCATGGTTTTTCGATGGTTGCGGAGGAAGCACCAGCGATCAGAATACGAAAACTTGGATTTGTGACCTCCCAATAGCCCCAAATAACATGTCGAAAATTCAGGACTACCGCATTTGATGTACCTAGGGTAAAACTCATCTATTCACTGGGCTATTCCGTTTGAAAGGTAGTTGTACTCGTGACAGCATACGTTCGACCTGATCTTTACCCCATACTTGGGAAACCTCCCACAAGAATCTACGGTTCAGAGTTCAAGTAGGATTCAGACCATCAACAACCGCCAAAGCGGGGGAGAAGTTAGATGTGGGAGCGGGGCTCGATTCACATTCAAATGAGGTGACATAAGAGTAGTAACCTTGAAAAGTTTGGCATGAGCCACGTGACTGTGAGTGCTCGTGGTAGTGAGCGGATCGAACCACATAGGAGTTGTTAGCCAGCCATACAATCATGTGACAAGGTATTAATCTCGTATATTATGCAACATTACCGACACATATTATTAGGTGTCCACAACATCGCCTCTTCTTCTACGACCAAATGTTTTGAGAAGCCTGCTTGACAGAAGGACTTTCAAATGAATACCGAAAATACTTGAGAACGAACAATGCAACTACCTACTGGTTTGACCCTCGCACTCTAGACAACGTGAACAATCCTTGCTACGGGCATAACTATACAAAAGTGTGATTGTAGTTCCACCGAAATTTACAGCGTGGTTGCTACTTGGGTTCTACATCAATTTCTTCAAAAACGGACGTTAACTTTCCGCGACGCACGTGAACGTCAACCGTTGCACTTCATATGGTGATTCTTCAACAAATAAAAAGGCATTTTTATACAGCACTCCTACCAACCAACGGTTTGTTATGTTCAAGATACAAATTTCCAAAGAACATAATGTATATTGCTTATATACCTATATGTAAAAAATATGGACATACCAGCATTCTCCATCTAAATCATTATTTCAGTATTTTCAACTTCTTATGGCATTCATTGTCTCGTAATGAACTCTTTAATTATGCCTTTAAATTATATTCTGTGGTTTCCTTCAATTGTTTGTCTAAAAATAAAGGGTTTTTTTTACGATTCTTCTTCAGTTTTTGTTTCACGTCAGTCGATTTTTGGTAATTGTTCAAAAGACTAATGGCACTTGTTTTGAAAATTCTGTAAATCAACTTGACATGAAATTGACAAGTGCGGAGCCATTCCATTTCAACCCATTTCAATCTACCCCATTCGAGGTAAGTATACGCTCAAGTATAAGTACAATAAAATGATAACTTTGAAAATAATGAGTGTCAATATTGATCTCTCTCTTTTGACGTCTACAATCTTAAATGCAATTTGCTGGATGTTCGATACTGTATGATGACAAAGGGCGGCATATGAAAAAAATAGTGGCCCAAGCAGTTATCAATGTCATCATAGCTGGAAAGAGCTCACGTGTTGGTAGCGGGCGACGCATGCCTCGTGCTCAAAACAACAACAACGCCATCATTTTCACGTGGTTTTCCCCCTCTCGCCTAAGGTCACTGATCTTCGGCCATACACCCTTATCACCTACTTTGGGGTGCGTCCGGGCGATAAGTTTGAACGAGTCTATCGATGGCAATCGATATTTCCGCGGGAAACGTCGAAATATGGCTTGTTTCCTCGCAATTCTCAATTTAGTCTTGGTCAACTACATATTACAAATAGACACTTAGCAACGCGTTTGGCTAAATTTTGTGTTTAACTAACTAAAAGTCGCCAGCTCCTCATGGAGGAAGAGGGAATAGGCAACCCCTAAAAGGGTGTGCAAAAAAACTGGGGGGTGTCCACTAGATTCCCACTTCAAGAAACTTTGAAAAGGATGCAGAGCGTGGGAAAACATGGTAATCGTGTAATGTAAGGTAGGAAATGCGAAATGAAAATATCAAATGTTTTAAAAGCATGCTATGTGTGCATAAAATTCATAGTACATCTTCTCTCTGCATACTGCCTAAGCATGGACTTCCTTTCAATCTGACCATCATAGCAGTCAACTATCTCCAAGTCACTTTTTCCAAACTACTAATTTCTATTTGATTCTCTAATTGGATGCTGAACGTACTGACCCAATTTTTGTTATCCCCGAGCCTTTATTTAATTATTTATTGTTTGATTATTATTTATTTTTTCTATTTATTTTTCATATTTTTATTTCCAAATGGGACCTTACCGTCACACCGATAAAATGCGGATTTGATGCATTTTTTTACACTAGACGGTCTCCATCTGGTTATTAAAATAAGAGGTTTTTCGTTATGTAGGTACTCGTTTCATCATTCTAATGTTGTTTTTTGTCATGTGGATTTTTTTTGTCTCAAAATGGATTTGGATATAATGTATAAGTATAATGTTAATGTTTAAGAACATTATAATGTATAATGTTTAAGAATGGATAGAGAATGGATGCACTTCTTGAGAGGATGCACTTCGTTTCGCCTGATCATCGACCAGAAGGATGGTGTCATGTCGCAGATCATTGGTTGAGGGAAACGCTATCTGGTTCAAGATCGGTTGAGTAACCTTAGAAATGGGACAAGTTAGCATGCTCTCCAGTCTGAATAGATTGAATATCATAAACCTAAATCCACTCCCAATAAATAAATGTGATAATATTTCAGCAATAAATATAAAAATTGTGTAATCAGGTTCTGCTGAAGAACAACACTCTCATTCAAAGTGTAATCCATTCAGTAAGTTATGTACATCTTCGGGATTTGAAAGATAGTACCATGAACAATGATCAATTTAATCTTGTGAACAGTTCACGCTCAATTCCAATGTTGTTCCATTAGTTGTTATCTCGTTACAAACTTGGCCGCTGTTAAGATGTACCTATCTGGTGACCCAATAAAAGTAACGAATGAAAATTAGTATTGTATGGATTTCTTGAAATTTATTGACGACATCATGTGGATTCGGAAAATAAAAGTGTGTTCTGTATTGACTATTCGTATCATAATATAATATTATGATATATTATGTTATTGATGCGAGCGTTGTTACACATTTTGAAGGACAAAGAAAGAAAAGAAGATCCATGAACGGCTCTTCTTATTTTCGAATTGTCGTTGTCTGGATAACTGGCTCGTCCTACCTATTTACGATTAAGATGCAATACATAGTCCAAATATTTCACTTAGCACGGTATACAGATAGATTTGAGTGTGGCCTAAAAATGCATAACAGTAACAATGAATTGTTGGTATGCCATTCGTAAAGTGGAGAATCGTAATGTAATTTATAATCTAGGAAACATTTTCAAATGTGGGATTACACTTGGACAATCAACAATCCAAATCTGCTACAAGATAATCTCAGATCCAATTGAAAAGACGAGAAGATAAAAATATGAAATTCATGTATAGTGAGAAGGCTGGAAGAACCCTGTTAAGTGGCCTGCGAGCAGTGGGCGCAACCCGAAAATGATGAATATTTAATGAGTCTCTCAGCATATGAGTTCCAACTGGGAGAAGTTCCGCTATGTTGGGGAAGTGTGCTACGATACTCCCGTGTGAGTAGGCACTTCGAGACCCTCACTCAACGACTCAACTAACGGTGCCATCGGAAACAAATTCAAACCAGATTTCTCCTGCTTCCCGGTGATCCACTAGTAGCTTGAGTGCCATTTGATTTTTGTAGATACACCGGCCTAAAAGCTGAATTACTGGTTGTGTATTCAAGTATGTTAATAGATGATGGATACAAAACAAACCTACGATTTGTGATCAATTCCATCCTGCACCCGGTTTGAAAATAGTTACGAAACTCAATCAGAAATGTTTGTGTTTGGTTCTTGGTTATTTCAGTGGGAATCATATCTCAAGAGGAAGTTCAGCGAGGAGAATGTGGGAAACACTAGATTACTTTGTATGCTTCTGGGGACACTTATTTTTCAGCGGTACTCTGTGCATATTAATTGATGAACAAGCGCATCATGCATCGTTTGTTTCGATGTACGGTGCATGTTAAATGTATTATAAGATTGTTTATGATACTTCTGATGTTTATATGGGTTATGGAAGAGTATAGTACGATACACCCCCGACTCTCTTCATTTAACAATACTTTTGAATCGCAGTCCATTTTAAAACAAATCAGCCACATATTATAGGATTTTAATAATGTTTAAATGAATAGATAACTATTTGGTCATTGGATTCGCCGGAGATACTGTTGATTTGATACTCACGATCAGAGGCCACATGCTACTTGTATAAGAATGAATACTAATAATAATGAGGATCAATGTTGTTGTTAAAATGTAGCCTAGCTGTATACATCATTCATATCGCCAAAAATCGGCGCCTACACAACCCTTGTGTTTACATTTTGGTAGGCAAGCCGAACATGAACTTATACTGTGATTTATAGGAAAATGAGGCCTCTAATCAATGGATAGGAACTCAATCAGCATCAGTAACGACCACTGACCCTCAGCAATGTGGGCAATCACAATTGTACAGGTTGAATTATGCTTATGTGTTCATCGTTTATTAATTCATTTCGATGTTTATCCAATGATTCGGTATACTGAGAAGACATCAACATCAATCGGATTCATCAAAGCCTCAGGTTTGAATTATTTAGACTTTAATTGAGTATCATAAAAATCAATGTCAGTATTGAAGATTATTTTATTTCACATCTAGTTCAATTACGTTTCTTCAAATTATTTGATTTACTAGGATTATTGAATGAGAAAGAGTGTCAGGTGTCAATCACCTCCGTGTTGTAATAATGAAAAGTAGGTAAGTACCTAATGTTTGATGATAGCCACACTTCCGATTGTAGGCGGTTGCGTTGCTGAGAGGGGGGTTACAACTAAGGAAGAAGTGAAAGAAAGAGCGGAAAGTTGCGAACCGAAGTGGAACATGGTGGAAAGCTAGTGGAGGGGAGGAGAGTAGGGAGGAATGAGGAGGAACTAGTAAATTGAGGGCGATAATAGACCGGTCAGAATGTGTACACAGCGTTTGGTCAATGAGAACGTTTATAGTACGAAATTGAGTTATAACAAGCATATGAACCAGTGAATTGTTAGGAATATAGTATTTATACATTTGTACATTTATACAAAAATCGCTAAGCTGAGGGGTGATGAAATTGAACTAGAAAATTACGTTTATCCGGTCAGAATGCAATAGCCACTTACTGGTGAATGCATAACCGTGAATGCAAACCATTAATTAGTGGTAAGTAAAACTTGAGTTTTCATAGGCGGAATTGGAGAACCGGCTCGATAAGTAACATTTGGAATATCAGACGAATCATTTATTGGCTACAAACAGTTTCCTGGTCAAACATGGCATTGAATAGTTCAAGAGTTAAAATGTTTGTCTACTTTAGGTGGATGGAGGTTTCTCTTGAAGTTCACTCTCCAATACAACTTTTATTCACGTGTAAAAATCATACTGCATCGCGAATTGCCCTGTCTTGTGAATCAAAGACAATGTTATCATAACCAAAGATGTGTGAGTGTATAGTATAGAAATTCGGAACATTATGATGTCATAGTGACTCTGAATTAATAAAGTGTCTATATGCATACTTGATGCTTCATCATGATCGCCCTTGTCTAGGCAATGTGACTTTCTTCGATCTTGACATATTTCACCGTGGTAGCATACCCTCAATGCAAATCTATACGGGTAGGTCCAAGAAATTCACCGCTCACGAAATGAGGGAGGTGACGTTACAGGATTTTTAAAGATGGACTGTTTGTAATTGAGTGTTTAACGGCATTCATTGAATACAGGATAGTCTATTTTTTGGTGACATCACTATCTCTGGCAAGGACTACCAGAACTAACTTATCCATGCCACCGACCACTGCAGGAGGTCATTCCGAAACGAAAGGTATTGACGCGGACAACCAAATCGTACCTACTGGATGACTTATGTTGACCATAGGTAACGAATAAACACGGAAAATTTTAATATATTAGAAGAAAATTGAATGTACATACCCAGTTGTTGTATATCAGAAGTATACACCACTAAATCACTATCGAACATGAAGATAATCGGAAGAAGGCTGGAAGAGCACTGAACTGTGCTATGTTGGGCCTCTGACTCAGGGAGTACCACCACCACGCTTGGCGACCTCACTCCTCGGTGGGGTGTAGCTTACATAACGTAGCGCGTCTTCCCCTCCCCACACCCGGGGACCTCTCCGGCCCTTGCAGACCAATGCCAATGTCATACCGAGCCACAGCCTCATCCCGTCACATCACGTCAATATTACAACATCAGTATACCAATATCTGCCCGGCAACCTGCCCCAATGAACCCGAATCGGCATCATTTATTTTAGCAAACTGTTAGTCAGGTCATAAAGGGGAGATGGCGTACTAACTCTATTCAACCAAACTTATTTAGCATAGGCAGGCAAACAGTTCATTGTTATTGCCCTCCTACTGTGGTAACAGGTTCAAGTTGGTTCATCCTACATTCTGCCGATTTGGCAGTGATATCAGACGTCGGATTATGCTGTGTATAGGCACAGCGGTATGGAGATATTTAACATCACAAGACGACTTCATTCGAACAAATGCAGCAACAAATTGATCAAATTTAGAGCCATTCAACGTTATTACTTTCCATAAGGACACTCTAAAAGGACTGCAAATTTTTATGGTTCTACATCCTGTCAAGGCTGTAAATTCCAATTTGAAAGACAAGTAAATCGATGGTTTGTGTTATTGAGAGCGGACAGTGCTGAAATGCACTCCCTGAACTCTGGTTTCTCCGTTACCGAGATAAAGGACCTTTAGGGATCCGCTAGCAGCACCGCAAAAAGAGCACACAACGGAATGGCATGAGCGATTTTTCATGAGTTGAAAAGGCCCCATAAATGAACTTGCTTGGCAAGACATGACAGGTACATGATGAAGACGCTCGCACATCCATATGCACACGTAGTTATTCCATGATATTGCTCATTATAACTAGTTTTCCATGATATTATGCTGTTGGTCCATCGTCACTTGTTATTATATAAATGTCAGGTAATAATCCATTTCCCTTTTCTGAAGATTCTGGCAGCAGGCAGATCTACCGAAGAAGCCACAACGAAGATACAGAACTCGCTAAACGCTATTCATAAATGGACCTTAACATACTAGGAGATTAATTTCATCCCTGAGCACATGAATTCAGTGGCAAAACCATGTAATGAAATAGACGATGGAAATTAAACAAACATTTTAGGGATACTGGATACAAGGGGGCATTTCCAATTCCCTCGTTAAGTGTTGCTCTAATAGCTAATGATTAATACATAATGTTTACATAATGTATAATATGTCATGTATACAAGTTATATCTTACGATCACACCGGACCCCTCGATCCCACAAGACTTTAGGGACTGAGTCTTCGAAACAGGTCACGAATATGTCAAACCAAAAAAAAAAAAAAAAAAATCATGGAATTATTTCGAAGAGGAACTATACGAAATGTTTAGTAACACCGTCCTAATAAACTTCGTAAACACCGACCTAAAACTCACTAAATACACCAAATTACTAATCGACATAGAAGATCTTAACGAACAGATGAAAATAATAAGCGAATATCATAAAGGTCAGACCAACCGGTAATCTGTGATAAATTACTAGACTTTATGAATCAACAGAATTTAACAGCGAACTAGTTAAAGAACTTCTAAATCTTCACAAGGTAAAGAGGAACTCACTAGTTCAGAGTTCCACGTCCAATGCACCCGTTGAAAGATTCCATTCTACGCTAGTAGAACACCTTAAATTATTACGAATAACTGATTCCCACAAAACTGACGAAATAGAAACGCTAGTAAAATATGCTATACTCGCCTATATCAACACCATATTATGGTGTGAGAATTGTGGCACTATGTATTCATAGTATGTATTCATGCACTCGTATTATGAAGTAATCAATGGGCATATAGATAACAATTATTTAATTGAAATCCAAACGGAAAGCAAAATCCTAAACGATTATGTAAACACTCACAAAGAAAAAGTAAAATCCATTTATGAAATAGGTACTCTCCAAACAACAACGAGAAAAGAAAGAACGAGTCATAACCGAACTAAACAAAAGCAGAGAAGAAGTCCCGATACTACCGCAAAAAGTGTACATCCAAACTAAACAAATACAGGGCAAAACTAAACCCCGCTACAAGGAGGAAAACATGAGAAGCCAAAACGAAAAAACTAAAACGGTTGAGATAATACCTACTCATCATAATGTCAAAAACAAAGTTCACCCAGCTAACATCAAGAGACCAAGAAAAATAATAAATGAAATTCAACCCCGATTAATTGAAGCCCAAGACGAACTGAAAGATCCCAACGAAATCATCACCCAAGGATTCGGATTAAATGTAACCAGAAGAGACTTTCTCACTCTAAAAGGATACAATTGGTTCAATGATACGATTATAAATGTTAATATGGAATTGCTAAACAAAAGAAACCATAAACTCTGCAAATTCTTGACACAACAGTTTATTATCTTCCTTGTGCAGATCACCCTTCTGTCTATACCAGACTGTTGCAAATCGGCACTATACCATATTCTCACCGTACTCATACCATACCATACGAATTTCTTTTCTATCATACTGTACTAAATCATACATACAATAATATACCATACCATACTCATACCATGTCATACAAACTGAGTGAATATTGAAATGTCATCCATTTCTGACCTATATTTAAAATTTCAAGTATCTAGCTCATCATCAAAATTTAATTTGTTTAAACAAATAGGTATTATTTAAACAGTTTTACAGACAAGAAACTGAGTGAATATTGCATTGTGATCCAGTTCTGACCTATTTTTAAAATTTCAAGTCAATAGCTCATCATCAAAATTTAATTTGTATTATTACAAGAAGGTATTATTTAAACAATTTTACAGATGACAAACCGAGTGAATATTGCAATGTGGTCTATCCCCTACTCACGGTTAAAATTTCTAGACTGTAGTTTACCGGGAAGATGAAAAAAGGTAGTTTTATTCTGGGCGTCTGGAGGTTCACCCACCTAACGGGCGTTTTCGACGCGAAGTTTAGTGTTTTTCCTAAACCTTTGCGCGCTCACTGTGAACGAACGGCTGGTCGCACAAAACTCCAATTGGTCTTAAAAGATTCGTGATTTTTCAGGTCATTCAAAAGTGAACTAAACATTGCACGGTTCAGTTAAATATTTTGAGATATGACATTCTCGAAATTTTAAATTTCATTTTGAACCCCTTCCCATTGACCTAGGGTTATGAAAAGTTTCGAGGACCATTGTGGGGCTGGTCCAAACCCAGAAACCGAATTTCTTTCGAACCGCGTACGGCGTACGGCGTACGGGTGACGGACGGATTTTTTTTATTCGATTTTCTGAATCTACGTATCTTGAAACGTAAACCAACAAATTTTGAGGGGGGGTTAAAATGTTTTTTTCTTTGGGCGATTCCAATGGTTCATTATCGAAGATAATAAACCAAAAATGAAATAACAAATTTTTCCCGTTTCAGTTTATGTGCCAAAGCAAAGACATGAAAATGTCAAAAAAATATGTAAATAGGTACCTAAGCCCAACTGTAATGTCAATTTTCAGACAATGAGTTTTCGACTATAGTTTTCATACCTTTTTACTTAAGTACTTATTGCAATTTGAGACTGATAATGAGCTGTTTGCAAATAAAAAGTCTGATAACTACTTTATTACATCTTATTAATCTATTTTCAAGTTCCGATTCACAGTTGAATGTATTTTATTTAGATGTCGTAAAATTCGAAAACGATGGAAAATCTACGTACCTTGAAACGTAAACCAACAAATTTTGAGGGGGGGTTAAAAAATTTTTTTCTTTGGGCGATTCCAATGGTTCATTATCGAAGATAATAAACCAAAAAGTCGACTTCATATCGACTCGAGGTGTTTATTTGAGTTCGAATGGACCTTCAAGAAGAGCAATTGTCGACTCGAATACATCGAGAAAACGAAAAAAAGTTGACTTCATATCGACTCGAAGTGTTTATTTGAGTTCGAATGGACCTTCAAGAAGAGCAATTGTCGACTCAAATACATCGAGAAAACGAAAAAACCTAGTGAAAATTATTATAATTTATTGTTAGGTATTAATAATTCGTATTTATTATTAATAATTATTATTATTAATTATGATTAATTAATACGATATAATTCTTGGGTTTTTAATACTACGTCGGTAATAATTTTTCTATAAAAGAAGTACCTACCAACAAACATTCGAAAATACCTTCATTTCCGGTAGCACGAAACGCACCTCAGAACAACAAACTCGACATCACTTAAGCCATATGATGTTCCAAAGAGCTTGTTAGTATGAAAATGGACCTGTATTTCAACAGTTTGATTCACGATCGTGTTGTGAGGCACAATCTTTGAGCCGTCATTGTGAACGAATGGCTGGTCGTACAAAGCTGCGGATGGTCTTAAAAAATTCTACGGAACAAACTCTATCTAAATATGAAATAAAAAACATACCGTTCTATATGAATTTTTCGAGATATGGAATTTTCAAAATTTCAAAATTCGTTTTGAACCCCTTCCCCTTGACCTAGGGTTATGAAAAGTTTCGAGGGCCATTGTGGGGTTGGTCCAAACCCAGAAACCAAATTTCGTAATTTTAGCTCAACGCTAACTGGGCAAAGTGCCGCGGACGGCGGACGGCGTACGGCGGACGGACGTATCTTGAAACGTAAACCAACAAATTTTGAGGGGGGGTTAAAAAATTTTTTTCTTTGGGCGATTCCAATGGTTCATTATCGCAGATAATAAACCAAAAATGATCAATTACCGAAATTACATGCCTTCAATTCATTCCTACACGTCTCTATGACACTAGGAGGATACGATAGAGTGAAGAATTATGCAAAGAAAATAAATATATTCGAGAAAGATACCGATCTTAATACCGATCTTTAAAGACATCCATTGGAGGCTAGTAGTAATAGCACCCCTCACGAAAACCATTGCACATTGCTAACCTCAGGAAAGAAATGATGATAGAAATCCTAAGACAAACTCTAAAAGAAAAACAAATTCCGTTATAGACTAAACCTGATCTACCTTAACCATGGAGCCGAAATCAAGAACCTTGAAAACTGCGGAGGGATACTACCTATTACCTTGGAACCGGCTTGTAGACAAAACGCAGAACACTTCATAATATACTTCTATGACTTGAATCGTCTTACGTCTGAACTCGCTTCACTAAGAATAAATTTTGAAGAATTCGAGAGTCGAATAGGGAAATATCAGAAATTACGCGAAAAACTTGACGAATATATGATAATGTTCGAACAAACATAATATGTTTGTTCGAACATTATTGTATCCTTATATTATAACCAAAACAAAGGAAAGACTAAAGAACTTATTACCCAGACCCATTACAGCCAGAAACAAAAGAGGACGGATGAATGGTTTAGGAAGTATAGTGAAAGCCATAACAGGAAATTTAGACCATGAAGACAGAATAAAGTTTGAAAAAATAATGGAAGATCTAACAAGAAAAATGTAAAACTTGAAAATCAAATCCAAAATCAATATTCTATTACAGAAAAGCTAATGAGAAAATATAATGAAACTATAAACACACTAAATTTTAATAATGATCAAATCAAAAGAAAATTAAAGGAAATCAATACGGTACTTAACCCAATGGACACCCAAGCCACAATACTGAGAGAAAATATCCATCATATGCAACTAACACTAAATATAATACACCACACTATAAGTGAGATAGAAAACGCTATTACGTTCTGTAAACTAGGACAATTGCATCCCAGCATAATAACCGCAAGAGATTTGACAGAGCATCTAGACAAAGAAATGTTGGGAAACCCCAGTAGCTCTACTCACATGTTGGAATATGAAACTTTAATAACGACCCACTGTACGTTATTAAAATCTGAAATTGTATTTTTCCTCACCTTGCCACTATATAGCAAGGAAGAACATAAAATATATATGTTAAAAGCTATACCCATATTAGTTAATTAGGATAATTTTATAAGTAACTATTCTTTCCAAAAACAATTATTACCTACGGAATAATAATGGGGAAATGTTAACATTAAAAACACTATGTACCAATATAAATGACAAATATTACTGTAATTGGGATAACGTAATCAGAGGCAACGACGTATGCGAGAGCGAAATCATAGAAAACCGATCCATAAAAGAATGCCAATACACTAAGTTCAAAGTAAAAGAACCAATCATAGAGAAATTCCCAGAAATAAACAAAGTATTAATTACCACCCAAAATAGTCGAGACTTGAAAATGAAGAACAAAGAAGGTACGGAAATGACCACAATAAAAGGCTCATATCTAATCAAACCGGAAAAAGATGAAATATACTTTAGAGAAAACCTTCTTATAAGCCAAGGATCAGCCTGGGGCAAACCTCTAATAATCCAAATAGTACAAATTCAAACGTAACCTTCGAAGTAATTGACTATCAGACTCTACAGTTTGAAGAGAAAACAAATCTGCCCCCCTTTTACGATATTACCCAAGTGGAAATAAATATTAATAGGATTGTAACTATATGTGTACTAACCATTATTATTAATATGGTATCAATAAAAATAAAAAGGGAAGTCGAAAAGAGAAAACGAGAAGGGAAACTCATTATATTCAAAAGGTCTAATAACTCTGCTATACTCTGCTATAACTCTGCTAACTTGTGTATACACAAGTTACAGTATCCACAGCCAAAATCATCGAAGCATCTGAACCATCGATTCCAATCAATATTCCTCGCGTTCTCCGATCTTGATGGGGAGGAGTTATATCTTACGATCACACCGGACCCCTCGATCCCACAAGACTTCAGGAAACTGAGTCAGCAGAACTCGAAGACGCCGACTGGACAGACGCCCAGGAAGCAGCCCAGCGCCGTCCGAACAGGAGACCAACTCAACATCGGACTTCACTTCTCCCCGGCAGTCAACAATCAAACGACAACTCTTGTACCCTTTATTAAACTCTTTTGTATCATTAAAGTGATTTTTTAAAAATCGTTTTCCCTACTTCGAGAGAAAACTTACATGTACTTATAATATGTCATATGGTTGCCAACTCTTGTGCTGCATCAAGAAAATCAACCAGACCTTCGCCAAGGATCTTGGCCCAAAGTTGGTGGATGAAGCTAATAAGAAAGACGTAGTGGAGCACGACATTCGACTCCACAAACATCAAAACATTCAAATATTACCTCCTAGTAAGTAGGTAACACACCTACTGCCTCCACCTGCACAACATTGGTGACGTATGGCGTCCCAGGAAGACCAAGCATTTGAACCCGTTTTCAGTCACCTATAGTGCATTTGTGCAGACTTGGAATTTAAACAGTTGTAACAATAATTGTTACATTATAATGTATACTTATAAATACAGCTTGATATTGTGTGTGGTTCAGTGAAGTCATTCCGCCATTTATGGCTACAAAAAGAAATAAATTACCAATCAATAGAGAATAATATGTATAGTTTTGGATTTATATTAAAATCATATAATTTAACCTTCTGGATTCCCATACCCAATAATTAATGGATATGGGAATCCAGAAGTATGCCCGTCAGTCAGGATTTAAATTCCATTGGATTGGGAATTCTCACATTTATTCATAACTGAATTTATGGAGTGACTTTGGCGATGATAGTTTATTGACTAATGGATATGGACTTAACTTGCTCATATTAACAAGGGTACAGCTAAATGATAGAATAGATCGTTTGAAAGGCAGATAATAGTTGGCATTGCAATGTCAGATATGAAGTGAGAGTAATATCTAGGAAGAGGTAGCGGTAGCGGTATGTTTATGTACCGAATGCATGTTTACCAGAAGTCACAAAACGCGTTTTCCAGGTATTCATAAAAAAAAATAATAATAATAATTAACAAAAACACAGAAATTTTACCCTAATAGTGTCCACTTTGACGAGTCTACAGACTGGGTAACAGGACCAATCGACTTGAAATTTCGCACAGACCTTCTTTATAACATTACCCAGTGGTATTTAAAAGATTCAACCCATTATCTCAACCCTACACAATTTTAACCCTGGATTACCAACCTTGAGTTTCCATCGCCTATTACCACCCATGGGTCATTTCGACATACATGAAGGAAAATCGTCATTTTCTTGAAGAAATTGGAAGAGATCAGGGGGAAAATGTAATAACAATTGTGCAATAGAAGAAAATATGCATATATTGAACTAATTTTCAAAAGAAAATCAATTTTTTTAATCGCGCTTGCGAAATTTGCAGCAGTTACTTCATTACGTAACTAAATAATCACAGTTCATTTACTTACGTAGGTATATGATGGTATTACATACCATTATTTACATTATAATTACTATTTTCTCATGTAGGTTGGTAATTGACATTTACTTACCTAGGTATATCTGACTACACCAAGTAGGAACTGTGACAAGTTTAGAGTAGCAAGGAAAATATTGTAACTGGAAAGAATTGACATTTTTGAAATAGATAACTTTGAATAGATTCTTGATAATCCCTAGCTCATTTTTCTGGGCTGGCACTAGTTTATGGATTGGTAACTTATACCTACCATCTGAATTTCCGAAAACACAAAATAGAAACGCAAAGATACAGCTGTTAACTAAGAAAAATAGGACATTTGACTAAAGAATTGTGTACATTTAGAGATTAGATAATTCCTAACTCAGTTTTCTTCCTTTTTTTCAGTAAACGTAGGTGTAGGTTGTTGGTAACTCCTCACTACAGTCTGCCTGAATCAATAGTTGCTTTGTGCACAATCCACGCCACTTTTGTGCGGATGTTGAAATGTACTTGGAGCAAGAGGGACAATGATGTTGTCTTTGAGAATACTACCGTTAGGTCAAAACTACTCACACAGAATGAGCGGTTATTACCAACTACAGGTCGAATAGACCTACACGGATTGAGCGGTCATTACCACCTGTAGGTCGATTAGACCTCCTATGTAATGGAAAATCAACCAGTACTCACTCGGAATATGAACTACACAACCTTCTTCCTCATCAGCACAAGCACGACTAACTGAAGAGTACATAACTCGGTGCCCAAGCCCCGGGAATGGTTCTGACATATATTTAATCGACCTATAGGGGTGGTAATCCAGGGTTAAGGAAAAAACAGAAAAACAGGGAAAAACTATTTTTGTCCACTTTGACGGGCCCACAGCCGATCAACTAGAAACTTGGTATGGATTTTCTTGGTGTGGATAAGAGACAAAAGCCCTGAAAGTTTCAAGCAGCTAGGTCTAAAGGGAGCCGAGTCATGTAACTTCAAAAACCCTTTACCATGTTTTTAGCGAATTTTCGAAGAAAATCTAGCTATTGTTCTCGGTCCAAAATTTTTAAAACTCGAATTTTCGAAAAATATTCATACCAAAATCCGTTTCAGACCATCCTGGATCTACTGCCAAAAGACACCAAAAATTATATGTATATATTTATATATTTATGTTGAGTTGATGGGATTTTATTTATTTATTTATACGATGGATTAGTGAAACTAAAGACACTCGCGTGAAAAATGAATTTGAATGATTGTATAGGAGGATGAAAAGTATAGAAACACTTACAGAAATTAAGAAAAACTTGATAAAAATGGAAATTTTCGCGTTACAGCGTCATCAGCCCGGGAAGAAATGGTGGGGTGATGACGCTGTAACACGAAAATTTCCATTTTATCAAGTTTTTCTTAATTTCTGTAAGTGTTTCTATATACTTTTCATCCTCCTGTACAATCATTCAAATTCATATATATATTTATATTAGTTTGCGGGTGAGGATGACCTCCACTATATATATTTATATAAATTGTTGGGTGTGGAATGACCAAGTCTAGTCGTAGTTTTTATGTTTCTTTATTCCCGACGTTTCGGCACCGGAATTGTGCCCTAATCATGGGAAGAAATATTACGATCAGGCGTTCAAAAGCACACACTTACACATACACTTAGTTGTTATCTGACAAATACTTGTTAGGAAATCGCCCAGAATGGGTGTGATAGTAATGATAGTAATGATCGAAAGGCTAAGTTAGTGAATGGGCAGAATCGGGCCACTCTAAGGGGGGGTTTTTGGGGAGTTTTAGGGGGGGGGGAATTCCTTATAAATTCCCAAAATGAAACATTCTGACAAGTGACACCTCATTTTAAAGGTTTTTTTAATGCTGAACACGATGGTGAAATCATATATCATTCCGATCTCAAACTGGAGCACTTTGAAGATGAAGAAACGTGGTTGATACTTCAGATGTTCTTCACGTTTTATCTGCTCTAATCTGTTAACGGAATGAGACATCGCAATTTTGACTTAACCATCTTAATATCCAAAAGCTGAAGGGGGTTCTGCGGTGTTGGGGGGTGGGGGAGGGTGTTCCCTCAAAATATGAAAGTCTGACAAGTGACACCTCATTTTAAAGGTTTTTACACGCCGTTCAACTTTGATGTTTTCGGAAATTAGTAGACGTAGGATTTATTCACGTATTTTCGGCTATTAATTAGCCAAATCGATTGAGATTTAGTTCAAAATCATTGATCATATATTACGAGACTCGTACTAGACATCCCAACGGACATTTTGAGACCACCGGACCAATTTCGATTAATTTTTACGGCAGTTATCATTGAAAATAGAAAAACGATCATAACTCCTTTGTTTTTCTTCTTAGGAAACTCAATTTCAAATTGAAGAGTTGAGTAAGCAGAATAAAACTAGAAAAGAAAATTGGTAATAGCTCCAATTTTGAAGAAGTTATGACCATTTGAAATTCCTGCAAATTACTCTTTCCCCCCTAAAGGCGGGGGGGAGGGGGAATGGGGCGAGGGGGGCAAAATTTACAAAAGGCACTCCCTTGGTTGCAAAAAAACGTGTGTGCAAAATTTCAACTCGATCCGTTTTGTCTGCTAGGCTGTAGCCCCGTCAATGAACAACGAGAACGAGAAGAAAAAGACGAAAAACTTTAAAAAATAGCGATTTTAAAACTGTTATACGTTTATAAACTGTGCCAGCTGATGGAGAGTTGGTGTATGAATTGGTTTTCAGCTCCACGGGGGTGAAAAACCCAACTTGTTCCGTCGCATAATCAGCGTCTCTGTCGCTCCGGTTTTCAGGGCTTCGGGTTTCTTGGCGGGCTGGACGCTCCCGCGTCCCTAGATATAATGTCTAGTTTGTTGAGCCAAATTGCAGAAAGAAATGTCCACTCATTTATATTAGGTACCATTTAAGAATGCCTTTCAGTCGGCAGCAGTGGGGAATTACCCAACGAGGTTGGTGAAGAGGAACTCAATCGTAATTTTAGTAGTTATTTATTTAAGGATTTTCAAGTAAAAAGCATTACAAATTTCAATTGTTAGACCTATTGAAGTGATCACAGCTAACGACATAGATAGATTATCATAACTTCGTTTCAAGCAGATATACCAGAATGTGCTGTCCCTACTATATAGAAATATCTAATACACACACTATTACTCATACTATCTAAAAATAAAAATAAAAATAAAAAAGTTCAAGGTTATTCTAAATACATAGGGTTTGCAAGTTCGAATCCATCTGATCTTGGTGCTGGATTTCATAGCAAGCGATGCATTACTGGCATTGTAGAGAGAGATCAATTCACGAGCCTCATCATCAATAATCATAACAGCCTAATTATACACGATCGATACACCGTCGATTGGTTTGTTTGAAACGGTGTCAGAACGGCTGAAGGAGTGAGCCCTCCGTTTCGATGGCGATAGTGTCAATGACCTTCACGAGCCAAGCAGTTCATCGTACTTTCTGTAGTACTTCACTTATGACGGTTCAAGTGGGATAATAAAGACCTTGGCCTAATAGGTGGGCAGTACACGTCCCTTATAACGATAAATGGATTTCATAGTCACTCGTAGTTCGCAAATATGACATCCAAACCTGATTGATCTATAAGGTAAATATGATCCCCCCAAAAAACACTCCGTGTAAAAATCACCCCGCCTCGCAAATATCATTCTTCAGAGGCCGGAAAAAGTTATGATATCCACTTTCCCCGCCCGCCCTTTTCCTCATTAAGGAGCTAAGTACAATGAAAAGCTTAACCACTTCACAAGCACCGTACCCCTTTCGAAATCTCCCCTTGGCGCTATTGCGAGACGTTTTTATTACTTCCACAAGCAACTAATACTTGATGGTGGTTAACGTTTTATACAAGTATTAGTTGCTTGTGGAAGTAATAAAAACGTCTCGCAATAGCGCCAAGGGGAGATTTCGAAAGGGGTACGGTGCTTGTGAAGTGGTTAAGCTTTTCATTGTACTTAGCTCCTTAATGAGGAAAAGGGCGGGCGGGGAAAGTGGATATCATAACTTTTTCCGGCCTCTGAAGAATGATATTTGCGAGGCGGGGTGATTTTTACACGGAGTGTTTTTTGGGGGGATATCACATCTTTTTGTTGTTGAAGTGGGTCATTTTATAAAGAAGGTCTATGCGAAATTTCAAGTCGATTGGTCCTTTTACCCAGGCTGTAGACTCGTCAAAGTTGCCAAAATTAGCCTAAATTTCAGGTTTTTTGTTTCTAAAAGTTTTTTGGGTTGAGATAATGGGTTAAACTTTCAAAAGGCACTGGCTGATGTTGAAACGAAGCTCTGTGCAAAATTTCAAGTCAATCCGTGAAGGTGGAAAGGCCTAACTGATTAAGGAGAAGAAGAACAGGTAAGGGTGAAAAACCGGGTTTTTGAAGTTATATAACTCGGCTCCCTTTAAAGATATCGACTTGAATCTTTCAAAAGGCACTTGCTACACTTGAAACGAAGCTCCGTGCAAAATTTCAAGTCAATCGGCGAAGGTGGAGAGGCTGTAGCCTTGACCGACTGAAAAAAGTAGAAAAACATGGTAATTGGTTTTTGAAGTTATATAACCCGGCTCCCTTCAGACGTAGCGACTTGAAACTTTCAGAGCTTTCTCTTATCCACACCAAAAAGATCCAAACCAAATTACAAGTTGATCGGTCAACTAGGAGCCGAGATATGGCCAAAATTAGCCTAAATTACCCTAAATTTTAGTTTTTTGTCCCTAATTTTTTTTTTTGGTTGAGATAATGGGTTATTTCGTTCAAATGGCACTGAGACATGCTATAAAGAAGGTATGTAAAAAAATTCAAGTCGATTGGTCCTTTTACCCAGGCTGTAGACTCGTCAAAGTGGACAGAATTTTCCTAAAGTTTCTGGTTTTTTGTTTCTAAAACTTTTTTGGGTTGAGATAATGGGTTAAATTTTATATAAGGCTCTGTCTCAAGGTTAAATGAAGCTCTGTGCAAAATTTCAAGTCAATCGGTCAACGTGGAGAGGCTCCAGCCTTGCCTGTCTGAACAAGGAGAAGAAGAAGGAGAAGAAGAAGGAGAAGAACAATCTAAGGCAGTAAAACCGGGTTTTTGAAGTTATGTAGCTCGGCTCCCTTTAGACCTATCGATTTGAAACTTTCAGGGCTTTCTAATATACACTCAAAGAAGACCCACACCAAATTTCAAGTTGATCGGTCAAATAGGAGACGAGATATGGATACCTCGAAAACGCGTTTCGTGACGTCCGGTAAACATACACTTGGTACCGTTCGTTTTCTCAACTTCTTTGCTTGGCGGGGCGGAACGCTGCCGCGTTCCTAGATCTATCCTAGTTACCCATTGAACCCGAGATGAATAAGCAGAGATGAGAAGTTTACGAGAGACTAATTTAATTTGATTTCACGGTGCGCGCATACACCACTATTGCTTCGATCAACATTAAATTTGAGAGGCCCGTAGAATGCGTTACTTTAAATTCATATTTGGGTACACGCAAGTGCTACTATTTTTTCGATAGCTCAGGCATTCCTCGAGATCAAACAGCATAACTCGACGTAATACGCCATAAAACGAACTCCAACGTCGTCTGCAAATTATCTCAATTGATAATATAATGAATGAATGCAATCAATTACTTGAGGCACAGAACTTTACAACAATTTTAAATTTGCACATGACACTATTATAAACATGACGGTTTCTGAATTCACCACCGCTCCATTCAACAATGCTCAATTCTACCATGTCTATTACGAGAGATCCGTCTATCTGCTTTGCTTGTCTGATTTAATGTCCTGGCTACCAGGTTAACTTAAAAGTTTTTTTATTGAATATGAGGGTAAGTGAATAGTAGACATTTTTAGTTGCAGAGTAGACTTGGCGCTCATTCATAACGGCTTGGACTAATCACCCGAACTATCGAAAATACTATTTTCGAATTAGCATCGTACGCTCGCTGTTGTCTACCATTCAGTGATCCGATTCGAAAAGCGTCATTTGGTAAAACTGTGCCGTTTGGTCGTGATGATGGCCTTGGATTCTAATGTTGAGCAATGTTAGCAATGAGTCCGGTTCATGGACTTGGGATATGTGGATTCCAATGTAGCCTACGTTTGAATCCAAATATTTATAAAAGTATTGTGTGGGTTTGACTCTCGAAGCCATCTCTGACGTATTTTGAACGCGCCCCTGCTAATCAAGTTAAAGTACTGAGCGATTATTAATAGAAGACAGTTTCAAACTGTTTCGAGTTAAGGAGCTTTTCAGTCCGAGGTCACTAATACCACGAGTTAACACGGGATGGGGCACGGGCGTGAAAATTTACAAGTTGTCTTAGTTATAGATCTTGTGCCGTTATGAGGGTTTGGAGGGTTCTGGCTGAACGAGAATTATAGCGAGAATTATATCATTATTTTTTTTAACTGCATTTGAATTTTTTTCAGTTGCGAAGTCCGCACAGACAGAAAGATTAACAAAATGATGGATAGAAATTAGTGGTTTTACGTAATTTTGTATGGAATGTCGTGCGCACAATGTCACTGAACAACCTAACAAGAAAATTATGAAAAATATTACCGAATGAGCGATAATTCAGTATTTATAAATATTGTTGAATCAGATTGCTTCAAAATCGGAATCTCCATAATTACGTATTAATGATTTCACTATCTGGAGAGAGAATTCCTTTGGGATAGTCACGTGTCATACACATTGCCGGGTGAAGTGGTTTTTACCCGGCTTACTGATACTGGTCATGTTATCAGTCGACACTGTTGTTGATAGTACTGTTTATTCCTGTATCAACTCATATTATTTCTTCGCTTCGATAATGGGTTATGAAACTCAAATAACTTCTCAACATGGACGTGTTTCATAATATCCTCCCTGCTGTTAAAGTCACATGCCTAGGAAGGTGACTTGAGTCGCTGGGAATGACTTTTCTACTCCTCAATAAGTTTCATTAAATTTAATTAATTAAGGATTAACTCAATTGAGTGACCAAAGGATACCCCTGGTTGAGAGGGTGGGGAGGGGGAGGAGGAGTTCGTGGGAGGATTTAACAACCGTATATATACTGATTTTTAAAAGGTGCATCAAAGTGCACTGGCGCGATAGAAAATTATTACGTGCGAGAGTAGCGGCATAGGTCCCTACGTAAAATCCGAAAACCGAATGATAACACGCTCTCTTTTCTTCCTAGATCCTTATAAAATATCCTATATTTATATATATATATATATATACCTACCAATTATTTCGAGAAATGGGCTATAATAATTGAGGGTTTTTTGGAAACTAGCTCAGTAATGTTATTTCAAGATTTCCTACTAAATTTCGCGCAGACCTTATAATAAGTTCTTTGAGTAGAATATGAATAAAAAATAATCATGAGAGAACATATATTATGGAGGAAGTGCATGTATAACTTATATTGATTTATATTTAATTTTTGTTCATATAAAAATGGTTTTTACTTCTGCCAACCTTCTTCGGAGACAATTAATATCAAGAAGTACTTAGCAACAAACGAAAGTTTAATTTCGGCTTGCTTGTTCATACTTTTCCCTCCGATAAGTACTTTGAATAGAACTGTAAAGGTTCGTATAAAAATATCAATAGGTTTCGTTTGAAATTATTTTTTAAGACCACGCTGAGTGTTGGACGACCAGCCACACAGAAGGCTCGAAGGTGGAAGAAAAATCATCAACATCAGCATTAATCAAACGGTAAAATTTCCGGCCAATGTTCTCACTGGGGAACAGTAGATTCAAACAACACCTGGTTTTGCGATATCGAGTATCTTGTTCTGAGATAATATTTGCGTCTACGGAAAGAAGGTAATTTCGATCAATACACAAAATAATAAACCGCTGTGGAACACTTTTCAGCGTTTTTGCCTCTTACCTTGTGAATGTTGTTCCAACTAAATTAATACTATGATATGAAGTTTATTGTTCTAATATAATTTACGTGTCAACAGAAAGAAGGTAATTTCAATGTTGTTAGGTACTTCTCGAAAAAAACGGCAGTCGGACGGAAATCCAACCTGAAATGGTTGCTTACTTTACTTTACTTTACTCTTTTTACTTCTCGATATGAGTTATTGCCGATAGGTTGGTACAAGTAAAAACTTAATGTATTTGTTGCTCAAATAATTCTCTAAAATCAAAATCTATTCAAGTTTACACAGAAAACGATATCGTTTCATTTAAAAGTTACGAAATATAACATTTTGGAAGTTTCAAACGCCGTTTCGCCCGCATGCCAAAGTTCCTTATTCCCAGTATATTTCTAATGAGCAAGGTGCAGCGAACGGACGACTTGGTTTATTATTATTTTGTATGAAATCTTAATTAATAAAATATTGGATCTGGATTAGTAATTCGCATGAAAACGAATAAATTGAAATTATTTATACATCGTCAAAATTAATTGTCATGTCTGGTCAGACTTTAGTTGGAAAACTAAAGAGAGCTTCACTGCATTTGTTACTGACTACCTCTAGACCATCCGGTCACTTGAAAGATCACTCAATATATCACTCATTACTCCATTTACTTCGTATGATTATAGAACTTACTAGGATATAGTGTAATGAACAAGTTGATATTATTTCCACACACAAAAAAAAAATAAAATAAAATAACAACCAAAATCAGAATCCTGCTTTGTTTTGTAGTACTTTGAGGCTACTTCTAGAAACCGAATATCCACGTGTGAACGAATAATTGTAATGTTTACTCGTCCGATGAACTTAAATATTATAATAGCATTCGCTATAATGAATATTGCACCAAGGTTCAATTAATTTTAGGATTAAAAAATATACTTCTTTACGGGGAATCTTGTTTTGGATGTTGTGGTTGGAAAACATTAACAATATATATTCGGTCTATTCAACGCATCTTAGTTATCTCCAGCTTTCTTAGTATATGGTATTCGGTGAATTTTTAAATTGTTCGGGGTTGCATTTTTAGCACCATTATGTAATGATTTGCAGCTTTCTCTGTTGAAATAAAATGTAATCACTGTAAATGGTAAGTGAGAAATGCAGAGAAGAGTGACTGGTTAGAAGAGGAGAGTGGATCACTCGATTCCTGGAGGTTGCCACCTACTTCTCCGGAAGGACGGACGGTTCCAGTGCCCTACTTGCATCTCCTTCGGCCATTTTGTAAATTTCACTGCGTCGAGTGCTTCCGTAGTGAAAAAGCATAACCAGGAACTGGCACAACTCACACTTGAACAAGAAGTGTAATGCTTTTTACGCGTCCTCCCTCGCAAACGGCGAAAACTTGAGTATCTATCGAGACAGATTGACTAGATTAATCAGGAATAAAATTATAGAGACGACGATGAATTCATTCACAGGCTGAGAAAGGATGTGAACACAATTGACGTACTAGGGAGGACCGACCAAAGTTTCTCTACAAATCTCAGATCATACTCTCTCTTACAGCCCTTACCTATCGTACTACCTAACGAGTTCTCATACCTACCACTAAAACCACTCTCAGAAGTAATTCTATTCTCGGTAGTGCAACAGGATCGGTGATCTATTGAAATAGATCAATCTGTTGCTTTCCAAGTCGGCCTATCTAGACCTATGAAGACCTACCTGTATCAGAGCAATAATTTATTGTGTCAGCAAATTCCGAATTATAGTATTGTCAAAACACATCTTCCCCTATTTGGGGAAAGATTCGATAGGAAAGATTTATCATTATACACATTTACAATCAATTCAATTGATCATCATCCATTTCGCCAACATCTCAAGTTGACTGTCCGTAGGATCTATCTCTTGCAGGTGTTTTCAGCTTAATTGAATAGAGTTTACCGTAGGCATGGCTAATACGGTTATTTCTTGATATCAGGTTATCGAGTAACAGCGACCGTCTGATAATGGGTTTCCAGACCGCGTTAGGCGCTGGAAAGATTCCCGAATCGCCGGTAACCTATTACCAAAATAACCTAATACCACAACATATTAGGTACCAGACAGTCGCTATTACTCGAAACTAACTAAATACTCACTCAAACAACTTGTCGACAGTTATGATCGCACACCTGTCACGCATTCGTTTTCCGTAATCTATTACCTGGTATTACCTGGAATAGTCCCAGCCAACCTATTACCACGGAATCCTGGAATGGCCGGCAACAAAGAGGCCCTCAAAGGCCTTTCCCCCAAGTTCCCAAAACAGTTATTCCAGTAATAGGGTTTTTCTGGTAATAGATTATCTGGTATAAGGTTACTGGACAGTATTAGGTTATTTGAAGCGATTACGTTAAGTATTCCCCACCTCTAGTTTAACAAACTAATGTATCTCGTAGAAATTGTCGTACCAACTGGCAAAACGATGGTTCAATAGAAACACACAGGACGGATATCGTGCGAACAAATAGCGTTGCATCATATTTCCCAACTTCCCACACCGGTATTCTAAATCGATTTTCGAGCGATTTGGTTGTAATAAGACGTTCAGTATTGACCAGTTGACTCACTAGTTCAAAGGTTATCTGGAAAGTTCGCTCACAGGGTCATGAATTTTACTGGAACGTTTTGCAGCTACATTAGACTTGTAGGTCTGAGTAGAAACCTAGCTATCGGGCACAGAATGTGTGCTGGTGATGCGTCATTATTCTTGTCTATTCGTACAATGATCCGAGTCACGATATTTGCATTTCTCTCTTATTTTATGACGGCACTATTTGTTAAATCATTCTGTTCGTGCCTTTTCTTCCATAGGTCTGTATATTTTCCATTCATCACGACTAAATGGTTCGACCGTTTTTATATAACTTGAAAATTCGTCCAGGGAGAAATCGAACATAGAAACTGCACCAATTGGACAGGAAATTTTGAAGGGGTATAGGGGAGGAGGTGGACTACAGATTTTCCTTTATCCACGAAGTATCCCTTCTAGTTCATGTAATTGAGCTACAATGTTTTTCATTCATGGTGTTTGCAGTTTTAGTTATTTTCAAACCCCCTTCGGATCCTTACTTCGTCAAAGTGGGACGAAACTGCCAACAACCGTGGTTTTGGATACATTTTAAAATTTATATTTTGAACATGAACATGCCCTGTATAACTCAGATTTAATTAGTAAGATCTAGGAATTGGTTAAGTTGAGAATGGATGTTGATAATATAAGGTTGATAGAGCGACAATTAAAATTTCAGCAACTAGGTAATGTTGTTATGAAATTATGAACAAATTGTGAATTTCCCGTCGTACTAACAAAACTGGCGATTCCCAGGCATATACGAAGTCATCCGGAAAACGGAGTTTTTCCTCTTATTCCTGAGATATTGGAATAAATGAGCTTTTTGCCAGATGAACAAGCTTACATAAGTATTACTGGTGGTCACGAGTAATCAGCGGTGGTACAACTATAATGAAGTGATGCTTCAATTCAGGCTTGTTCATCTGGCAAAAAGCTCCCGCCAACAGAATTGAAAGAAGTGTAAAGCTCCCTGCTGGTGTAACAGAGGAAACATATTAGGTGATACCGAGGTTGACTAAGGGTGAGAGGGGGTTGTGGGAAGGAGACAGGGAACAGGAAAACATTGACGGTGGAGGTTAGGGGTAGGAGGATCAGGTTTCTATATGCACACTCAACAGCGAGGTGCGAAGCACCGAGCATCCTATATATGTGGCTGGCGGGCAAAATGGATATCATTCCTTTTTGCGGCTGAGGTTTTCTGGCGGGCCAGTTTTTACAACGGAGTTGTTTTTGGGGGGATATCACATCTTTTTGCATGGCTAGTTTTCGAGTGGTACTTATACAATACGGTTCAACAACTTATACAATACAAAAGTACCTACGAGGTAACTAGTAAATGTTTTCCTAAATGAAGTTTTATCCTAGTCAAAATTTAGTAAAACTCGGCGCTTCGCGCCTCGCCAGGGGGGCAAGCCCCCCTGGACCCCCCGGATCTTTTCTCTTCTATACTTTGTATAGAACGAGGTATTTGCTATGCAAAACATGAATAATGTTTTTGCGTCCCGTTTCCCCTTTTCCTTATCCCTTTTCTTTGTCTGTATGGAAAATATTAAGAAATGTGCGGAAAATTTATTAGTTTTTTTTATTTACTCAGGGCTGTATCTCAGCTTCTTGGATATTTACAGCGGTTATGGCAGTATATAATTTATGCATAAATTAAAGGCTTTCCAACGAATGGAGAACGATTTTTGTCCATTGAAAACTAAAGAAGTTTCATTTCCCTAGAAACGGCTCGGTTGTACGTGAAAATCATTAAAAATCTTCGTGACATAATTTCGTGACTTAAACTTCGTTACGCTTTTCAACTCTGGTAGGCCACCGCAAAAACATTATTCATGTTAAAATTAGTACGCCTACTAATTTGCCTTTTTGTTTCTTGTTTTTGTGACAAGAATAATTATTTTTTTGAAATTATTGTTTGTTATCTGAAATGTGTTTGAAAAATAAGTAGTTTTAAAATTTTTGCGAATTGGTTAAATATTAATTTTAAAATTTTCGATTAATTAAAACAATCAACAATTTAAAAACAATTATTAAAATTTAGTACAATTATTCTTATTATTAAATTTAAAAAAATAGAAAGAATTAGAAATTTGAATAAATTTGAATTATAAATTTTTTGAAAATTGGTTGCATTTTTTCTTGGGGATTGTGCAAATTTTTGTTGTTGAGAATCATTACAATAATTGTAATTATTGGTGTCGAAGAGAAAGAGGAAAGAGAAAGTTTGCAACTGGTAAAACGCACGTTTTTATACCAAAAATCGCGAATAACTCGAGAAACGTTGGGAAAAGTGCCAAAGTGCGCTACCCTCATTCGAAAGCCCATAAAATTTCCTATCGATCCTTAAATAGGCGCCACTCTACGACAATTTTTCTGACCACCGTTCAACTTTGATGTTTTCGGAAATTAGCCAAATCAGTAGATGTGGAATTTATTCACGAATTTTTGGCTGTGGATTAGTCAAATCGATTGAGATTTAGTTCAAAATTATTGAGCATATTCTAGACAACCTAGCGGACATTTTAAGACCAACCGCACCAATTTTCATCAATATTTGCGGCAGTTGTTGTTGAAAATAGAAAAATCACCATGACTCCTTTATTTTTCCCCTTAGGAAGCATTTTTTGATCTCAAATTAAACAGTTTGAAAAGCTAAACACAACTAAAAAAGAAAATCCGAAAAAGCTTCAATTTTGAAGGAGTTATGACCATTTGAAATTCCTAAAAAACACTATTTCCCCCCTAATTGGGGGGGAAATGGGGGGAGGGAGAAAAAAGGTTCAAAAGGCACTCCCTTGGAGCATAACAAACGTGTGTGCAAAATTTCAGCTCGATCCGATTTGTCTGCTGGGCTGTAGCCCCGTCAATGAACAACAAGAAGAAGAAGAAGAAGAAGAAGAAGAAGAAGAAGAAGAAGAAGAAGAACACGAAAAACGTGAAAAATAGTGGTTTTAAAATTGTTATACCCCCGACACCTGATGTTCCCAAGAGCTGAAATTTGTTTTACGTCCTCACGTGCCCCTGGGGAGTTGGTGTACAAAAAATCAACTCTCGAGACACTCAGGGGACCGAGCTATGGTAGGGTGAAAACACCAACTTGTTCCGTCGCGTAATCAGTGTCTCAGTCGCTTCGGTTTTCAGGGCTTCGGTTTTCTTGGCGGGCGGGACGCTCCCGCGTCCCTAGATGCTGGAGATAGAGCTAGTTCAATGAGCGTACATGAGACAAATACTCGTATATTCCAAAAGATATAATAAAGGATCGGTGGTTATAACAACATTTGTTTGGATCTCTGTTCCTTTAAAATGGATTGTACGTACTGTAAAAATGCTCAAATACGGCTTGTATATATTATCTCACATCCGTCAAGGCCCTAGTTGAGGTGAAAACTAATAATGCAAGAGAGCCAAATGTTTGTCTTGGAAATAAGCTTTTAGGTGCACTTGAACGCTCACACTCGCCTGTTACCTTGACTCCTCTCAGCGGTCTGGAAATTTGAATTTAACGGCGCAAAATAAAATATTAAAACAGTCCTATCTTACCCCATACTTGATCGTGCTGACGAAACCTTGCAAATAAAATTGGTAGGTAACCCATTTGACATAATGGACCCTATGTAGTGGATGGGCAACGCTGAGGGTGATAATCTGACTACACAACATTAGTATTTTATGCAATTTCTGCTTCTTCTTATGTAAATATCCAAAATAATGCTCAATTTAGCTTGTTTAGTTGTGTCCGGTCCTGTAATCGTATATTTAATTGTTCATTCGGGAGTAATAGGCGCCTAATGCACACTATTTATGGTAAAAAAATAAACGTGCAATAAAATTAATCGGCAAAACGTTATTGCATTACTTGATGAATTACATCGCTTCAATAATAGAGTTATTCAAAAAGATCGAAACATCTTCCCGTGGGAGGTGTCCTGGTAGTGCAGGCTCAGTGAGGAGGGCAATGGCACACGTCAAGGTCTCGCAGCATCATAATATAGCGTTTTCCCGTTGAAATGAAGAAAATTGAACCCATTGCCTGCTGATAGCGCGTTCTAGAGGTTAGTGCATCGACTCCCTGGCTCGGCATGTATGATGAATCAGCATGTCTATACAGATCCCACTTCGGTTGATTCCTATTCCTCAGATATTGCGTTGGAGACAGTACGTTAGTCTAGCGTGCAGATAGCATAGTTCCAGAGACTCTCCGGGGTTCCAAATCTCCCTCAGTTTAACGTTTTTAATGTCATACTGTTGTTTTACAGAAGGATATGAAATAGAAGTGTATTACTACCACCATTTTCATTACCCCACCACTTCCATTTGCATATAAGCCCTCCTCCGCCGACCATTGACATAGAAGGCTGATATTCTGCTGCATGTTTGAGAAAAATTCAATAGTTTGCTGACTAACAAGACGCGAACAACCCCTCTTAAAAATGAAGAATAGTGTTCATGAAAAGTGTTTAAAAGTGATTCCTACAAATCAATATTTGAGATATGTGTTGGAATTTCGTAGCAATCTGGAATGTCGGTACTGCGGAAAAGAGTTTCAACTTTCACAACGTGCAAGTTTTCATGTCTTTCAAAACTTGCACGTTGTTAGAGTTGAAACTCTTTTCCGCAGTACCGACATTCCAGATTGCTACGAAATTCCAACACATATCTCAAATATTGATTTGTAGGAATCACTTTTAAACACTTTTCATAAACACTATTCTTCATTTTTGAGAGGGGTTGTTCGCGTCTTGATAGTCAGCAAACTAATGCATTTTTCTCAAACATGCAATGCCTCGTCATATTTTTTCCATTAATTCTTCTTTCTTCGGTTCCCACAGCTTACGTTTTTCAAGTGGATTAAATGTGGGGAGCAACCTCCACTTGAAAAACGTAAGCTGTGGGAACCGAAGAAAGAAGAATTAAACGTACACTCAACAATAACATTGAGCTTCTCTGATTTTGATTTTCACCTCCTCCTGAACTTTCGAAAGAAAAATGGTGAATCGGAAGGTGAATCATTTTGAATAAACCATGATCACAGTCGGTTTTTTAAAAGCTGTTTGGTATTCGTAAGCAATGCCTCGTCATATTTTTTCCATTAGCATGTGAACGGTGAAACGCAAGATAAAGTATTCAAAACAAGAAATAAGGCGATACAAACTGATACAAATCTGGATGGTGTGATCGAGAAATTTAACGATAAATTGAAAAATGGAAGAGGCTCAACTAATGAAAAGCGGATGGTCTTTGAAAAATATAGAGGGATTTCGTTTATGAATCAATAAAAAAACAATCCTGGGAAGCACTTACGATTACATCCGCCTCCAAACTCAAAACGAAAGTAAAAAGGCTTGCGTAAATGTGAAAAATAATGACAAATTATGCTTCCAGTACTCCATTCTTGCCAAATTTATTACTCAAGATGCGCACCGTGTGAACAAATATATCAATCTTGAACATCTATGGATATGACTTTTCCTGCATCGATTTACCAACACCTCTACACCAAATTAAAAACTCTGAGAATATCAACAACATTTCGATCAATATACATGGACATTCCAGATTTGCTAAAGAAGAATTAGCTGATCACCGGGATCTTCTCTTCATAAATGACGACTCGGGTACACACCGTTATGTTTACATAAAAAAAATCGAAAATTGGTTGTAAGACAGTTGACAAAAAACACCAGACAAGAGGTGTTTTACAAAATAATCAATAGAGTTAAAAAAAAGACGAAAAGTTAGCTGAACATCGTGAATACAGCATGGAGAATAATGCGGTTAGAATAGAAATGCCGACGAAAAAACCATTTATTGTGTTTGAACATCCTGAAAGAACACGCCGATTTTGAGGCAATCTTGGAATCAGCAGCAGCAGAGCCTACGGAATCCTACACCAAAACAATTCAAAGACATTCTATAGAATGTCTTTGATTAGATAGCGGTGTCATTGGTGTTTTCATTTAATATTTTCTATGAAAACACCAATGATACCGCTAAAATAATAATTAATTATTATTTTTACTAATTCTTGATTTTCATTCTTAAATTAATAATAATTTCAATAATAATTCTCAATAGGTTTGAGTAGTTGATAATAATTAATGATTTATAATTAAATTATTGCCGAAGTAGGTAGGTGGAAATAGAAACCCCCAATTCACGTTGGTACAAATTATTTTCAATTAATTCATTCATCATCTCTAGGAACGTTCCATCTATCATTTCGTGAATTATACAGATAAGTGATCTGCACAGAAGATAATAAACCATTGTCAATAACTTGCAGAGGTTTTTACTTATTTTCACACATTAGGGAGGAAGGGTTGGAGGTAAATGTAGATTCTGTGCGGAGGCCAAGCTGCAATTTTCATTTGACAACCACGGTTCCTTCTGCAGTCGAATTCATTTTAAGGCAACAACTTCAAGAGCTTTGGATATATTCATTGCAGGAGGATGGACGCCTTGGTATTCCCAACAACAATGAACGTGAAATGGAACTTGGCATTCCATATCTAGCGTATCAGGTAATTAGCCCAACCCAATCGCAGCCAAGCGTGAAGCTGAATATTGAATAATCACATCTTTATTGAAACCAAAGTAAATAATTATTATGGGAGTTCAAATTATTCGTCCATGACGTACTTAAGGAGCATTATGTGCTGTGGAACTGAGTTCGGTGTTGAGTGGGGGAGTTGCTTCAGTTCTCCAAATTGTTTAATTTATTGATTGTTCGGATTAGTTAATGTTCACACGCGATTATATAGTGACTCACTGATTTTTTTATATTTTCAATATATATGTGTGATCAAAATATATGTGTGTTTCAAACCACAGAAAAAATGGTCATTTCGAGAGGTACTTGTTTCTTTAGCATTCAACGTTGCAAATAACGAGCTGAGTTTGTTGTATTGTGACACTGCTATTCCGTTCTAAATGATTTCTCAAAACCAGATCAGAAAATCAGAAGAAGAAAAGACCCTCCAGGTTCCTGGTTATAATAGTGTTGCCTGCATTACGTCCTCGTCAGTAGGGTAGCATGACGTCGCGTTGGCATTACGTCCTCGTTCGGCTGAGTTTCGGTGCCTTTGGAAATGAAAGGTGGTGGTGTCCCGGTTTTGACTCTCCTTCCACCGCTCCTGTCTCATCAGCCGCATGGGAGAAGGAGAACAGATTTGTGTGTCAGTGTGTCGCCGGAGCTTTCACCCATCTCTCTTTTGCTTCTGCATCGCCCTTACCTCTATTCGCTAACCTCTTACAGATAACAATTACATCAATCACGTCCACGGCCACGGTCGCACCTTACGAACCATCTCTTCAAATAGATTTCCAGCGGTGTGGAACCCGTGTTATTTGATCAGACGGAATAAACTATTACTGAAATGGTTTTCAAACGGGGACTAAAACCCGTAATTCATATAGCAAAAAAGTTTCAGTCGTGTGGCATGACCAAATGAGCGAATTTTCCAAGTAACCCAAATAGTGCTATTATTTCATTATGAAATTAAATAAATTCGAGTGACAAGACCCAATATTAACCATGACGCCAAAAACTATACAACAAATTCTAGGGGACCTAAAGTCTAAACACCCATTCTGGGGGTTATTTATTTTTCTAACCCACCAAGTTTACCATAAAGAAGGGCTTGCGGTATGCACCCCTTTGCACGTACGAGTGATCCGTGGGGCTTCGGTTCAGATGAGGTATAAATAGAATTAATGCTTTGTTGTCGTCAACAGACTTCCCAACTCCCTGTATGATGAACATATCCCCCCAGAAAACACTCCGTGTAAAAATCACCCCGCCTCGCAAATGTCATTCTTCAGAGGCCGGAAAAAGTTATGATATCCACTTTCCCCGCCCGCCCTTTTCCTCATTAAGGAGCTAAGTATAATGAAAAGCTTAACCACTTCACAAGCACCGTACCCCTTTCGAAATCTCCCCTTGGCGCTATTGCGAGACGTTTTTATTACTTCCACAAGCAACTAATACTTGTATAAAACGTTAACCACCATCAAGTATTAGTTGCTTGTGGAAGTAATAAAAACGTCTCGCAATAGCGCCAAGGGGAGATTTCGAAAGGGGTATGGTGCTTGTGAAGTGGTTAAGCTTTTCATTATACTTAGCTCCTTAATGAGGAAAAGGGCGGGCGGGGAAAGTGGATATCATAACTTTTTCCGGCCTCTGAAGAATGATATTTGCGAGGCGGGGTGATTTTTACACGGAGTGTTTTTTGGGGGGATATCACATCTTTTTGTTGTTGAAGTGGGTCATGTTATAAAGAAGGTCTATGCGAAATTTCAAGTCGATTGGTCCTTTTACCCAGGCTGTAGACTAGTCAAATTTGCCAAAATTAGCCTAAATTTCAGGTTTTTTGTTTCTAAACTTTTTTGGGTTGAGATAATGGGTTAAACTTTCAAAAGGCACTGGCTGATGTCGAAACGAAGCTCTGTGCAAAATTTCAAGTCAATCCGTGAAGGTGGAAAGGCCTAACTGATTAAGGAGAAGAAGAACAGGTAAGGGTGAAAAACCGGGTTTTTGAAGTTATATAACTCGGCTCCCTTTAAAGATATCGACTTGAATCTTTCAAAAGGCACTTGCTACACTTGAAACGAAGCTCCGTGCAAAATTTCAAGTCAATCCGTAAAGGTGGAAAGGCCTAACTGATTAAGGAGAAGAAGAACAGGTAAGGGTGGAAAACCGGATTTTTGAAGTTATATAACTCGGCTCCCTTTAAAGATATCGACTTGAATCTTTCAAAAGGCACTTGCTACACTTGAAACGAAGCTCTGTGCAAAATTTCAAGTCAATCCGTGAAGGTGGAAAGGCCTAACTGATTAAGGAGAAGAAGAACAGGTAAGGGTGGAAAACCGGATTTTTGAAGTTATATAACTCGGCTCCCTTTAAAGATATCGACTTGAATCTTTCAAAAGGCACTTGCTACACTTGAAACGAAGCTCCGTGCAAAATTTCAAGTCAATCGGCGAAGGTGGAGAGGCTGTAGCCTTGACCGACTGAAAAAAGTAGAAAAAAACTCTGCAAATTCTTGACACAACGGTTCATTATCTTCTTTGTACAGATCACCCTTCTGTCTAGATCACTAGGTCTAAATGTCTAGATCCTAAAATTTAGGATCTAGACATTTAGACATCTAGACATTTAATGTTAGATTAATTATTATTATCAATTATCACTAATTATTAACAATTTTATCAAGTACCTAGTGAAAATTATTATAATTTATTGTTAGGTACTAATAATTTGTATTTATTATTAATAATGATTATTATTAATTATGATTAATTAATACGATATAATTCTGGGGTTTTTAATACTACATCGGTAATAATTTTTCTATAAAAGAAGTAGGTACCTACCAACAAACATTCGAAATTACCTTCATTTCCGTAGCACGAAACGCACCTCAGAACAACAAACTTATAATGTAGCAGTTCTTGTAACAGTTCGTTGCCCCCCACCTATATAGCTCCTGCATTATCAGTTATCTCACATGTTCATTATTCAGTACGTCTTTATTCGAATACACCAGTTTTACTACGCGTGCGTTATTACATACCTTCTTTTGTCACGTCAATTGTCGACGAGGATTAAACTATACTTATGTGAGTGTTTTCCGTGACATGTCGCCCTTGTTTATTTGAGCACCGATCGACTGTGAGTACGCTTTATAAATCTTGATTTTGTTTTCTGCCAAAAGCTAGCTCGTCTCGGCACCGCCATCTTGCCTGTTGCCTGTTACATTTTTCCCCGATTCTTTTGTCCCCTACGTCATCATGGATGCGGCTCAACTCTCACAGATTTTGTCTACTTTTGCGGATACTATCGCTCAAAGCCAAAGAACACTCGTTGAGAGTTTCCTCTCAACTTCGCGGGTGGCCACGGTACCGTCAGAGGGAGTGATAAATATTAGTCCTTTCGAGAGTTTTGACCCAAAAAACGAGAAGTTTTCGAACTACCTTCAGAGGTTTGACAATTATCTTAACGTCAAAAATGTCACCACGGACGTGAAAAAAGCACAACTCCTATGCGCATCAATTGGGCCTGTCCATTTCAACAACTTGTCTGCTTTTCTGGGGCCCCAAAATTCCGTCAACAACCTCTCATATGTCGATTTGGTGAAAGGATTTACGGATTTACTATCACCAAAAACAAATGTGGTAGTATCCCAGCACTATTTTCTCTCAACTTACCAGACGGAAAAACAAACAATTGCAGAGTACGTTGCCGATCTCCAACGCTGTCTCCCAGATTGTGACTTTTTTGTTCAATGCCCATGTAACCCCTCACAGAAAATGTCCATCGCCAGCGTATTTTTGCGCGCCCAATTCATTCGTGGCGTTAGAGACAATTGGATAAGGGAACAGATTTTTCAGTCTGAAGACGATTCTCCATTCGATGCAATAGTACGGAAGGCTATATCTTTGGAAGCATCACGAATTCAGTCACGACAGCTGCAGCAAGGTAATCATTCCGGAACGGTTCCTGAACCGTCGTTCCAAAATGTGAACCGTGTGTCACAGTCCCACGACTCAAAGAGTCGGTATTTTGATACTCGTCACCGCTCCTCCCGTTCACAGTCCCGTTCTCGTGGCCGGTCATCCAGAACTGACTACCGAGCTCTTGGAATCCACAATTTATGTTTTAAGTGTGGTGATCGGTCCCATAAAGCGAATAGATGCCCAGTGGAGAGAAGCAAACTGAAATGCAAATCATGCTTAAGTGAAGGCCATGTTTCAAAGGTTTGCATCAAAACTTTGACCAGTCAGAATGCTGATGCAAAATTATTGGCCCCTTCTTCACTTGACCATCATGACTCAGATGACACACACTCTGACCATTCGTATGGTGTTTACAATATACAGCCAGTTACAATAAAACCCTTGGACATAGTTGATTTGCATGAAGTCTCCCTGGTGAACGACAAGTACATGATTGCTGTTAAAATCAATGGCAAACATTTCGAAGCGGAAGTTGATTCAGGATCAAAGTTTTCCCTGATAACTGAAGACAAATTTCTCGGATTGAATCTAGGTGTTGACTTGCTGCCCCCAAAATTTAACTTCCGTGGTTATGCTAAGAAAGTCATCCCGTGCAAAGGTGAAGCAAATGTCCCTGTGACCTACAAAAAGAAAACTGTTGCTGGCATGCTGTGTGTTGTGCCTGTAGGCCACGATTGTGTTTTGGGGCGAGATTTAATTCGTGATCTTGACCTGGAATTAAAGAAAATTGATGCAGATAATGCTCTGATGTCCCTGAATAGTTCAACTTCAGCCCCTGCCATTTTCCAAGTGGAAGAAACGTTCCATGAATTTTCTGAAGTTTTTGTCGAAAAAATTGGGTGCGTGCCTAATTTTAAAATTTCTTTGACTCTACGTGATGGTGCAAAACCTATTTTCACTCGCGAACGAAATGTCCCTTTTGCGCTCAGAGAGAGGGTGGAACGTGAACTTGACGCCCTCGAGGAAGCTGGTATTATCACTCCAGTACCAACAAGTGATTGGGGTTCTCCTCTGGTGGTTATCCCCAAACCTGACAATGGCGTCAGACTATGTGTTGACTACAAATGTGGCGTCAACGAAAGACTTGTATCAGCTAATTTTCCAATCCGCCGAGTTGATGAGGTGCTTGCCAGCCTCCGAAACTCCAAGTATTTCTGCAAGTTAGATCTGTTTAAGGCTTACCTACATCTCCAAGTTGACGAACCTAGCAGTGAGATCCAAACAATTAGTACTCATCGTGGAACTTATCGCATGAACAGGCTCAGTTTTGGAATAAAAGTGGCTCCATCTGAGTTCAACCGAATAATGACACAGATTCTCCAAGGCCTCCCAAAATGTGAAACGTATTTTGATGACATTATTGTTCATGGGATTTCACATGTAGAATGTGCGAAAAACCTTCGTCTCTGTCTTGAACGTCTTGCAAAACACGACTTACACCTAAATAAAAAAAAATGCCACTTCTTCAGTACACGAATAGAGTACCTGGGCCATGAAATTGAACACAACAGTATTCGAAAATCAGCTGCCAAAGTCAAGGCAATTCTACAGATGTCTCGTCCAAAAACTGCTGACGACGTGCGCAGATTTCTGGGAATGTTGACTTATTACGCGCGTTTCATCCCAAATTTTTCAACGTTGTCGTACCCTCTTAGGGTACAATTGAGGAAAAACCATCGTTTTCACTGGAATGACGCTTGTGATGCAGCATTTACTGAATTGAAAAACACCATGTGTAGTGATCAAGTCTTAGTTCCTTTTGACCCTGCACTGCCTCTGATCCTTACATCTGATGCCAGTCCTGTTGGAATAGCTGCAATCTTGAGCCATAAAGTCAATGGCCAAGAACGCCCTATTGCATATGCCTCGAGATCTCTCACTGTATCCGAAACAAATTATAGTCAACTGGATAGGGAAGCGTTGGCTATTGTATTTGCAGTGTCTCATTTCTACAACTACATATATGGAAGACATTTCTTTTTGGTGACAGACAATGAACCTCTGTCGCGTATTATTGGTCATAACAAATCATTGCCACAAATGACATCAGCTCGCCTATTGCGATACGCATCATTTCTCTCTGGTTTTGATTACTCTGTGCGGTTCAAGAAGGGTGTTGAGAACGCAAACGTGGACTGTTTGTCTCGAGCTCCAATTACCCAGACGTCTCGGTCGTCTGAATTATTGATAAATGAAGAGGTCCATCACATCTACACGGAATCCCTCCTACACATTTCGACTGACATACTCACAGCAAATGTGATTGCATCTGAGACTGCCAATGATCCCGGGTTGCAATCAAAAATTCAAGAACTCCAAACCAGACCAGAAGACTCTCCATTTACCATCAATGAGGGAATCCTGTTTCGAGCTGATCGTATTGTCATCCCCAAAAGCCTGCAGTCCGCAATCCTAAACGAGCTTCATGCGACGCACATTGGCATCACAAAAATGAAGCAACTGGCTCGACGGTACGTCTATTGGGAACGGATTGACCACGACATAGAGCTTCTGGTGAAGAGTTGCTCTGAATGTGCACAACTGCGAAGCAATCCTCCTAAGGTGGTAGTCCATCCATGGGCCGAACCAAATGACAACTGGGACCGTATTCATATTGACTTTGCGGGTCCTCTGGATAATTGTCACTACCTTGTGTGCGTTGATGCAAAGTCAAAATGGGTGGAAGTGAGAGCCCTCCGAGATGCACCAACAACTCAGTCCACAATTTGTCTCTTAAATGACATATTTTCATTCCATGGGTTCCCAAAGATATTGGTATCTGATAATGCTACGGTTTTCACGAGTGACCAATTTCGCCAGTATTGCCTTGGAAACGGCATTTCCCAGAGGTTCATTGCGCCTGGGCACCCTGCCACCAATGGTCTTGCGGAGAGAAATGTACAAACATTCAAGCATCGTATCAAATCCCTCGAGAACCAACCTGGGACCATCACTCAAAAGCTCCAGAAAATCTTGTTTAGATACCGAGCTACCCCCCTCGCATGTGGAAAGACTCCTGCAGAGTTGTACTTGGGCAGGAAGATACGAATTAAGCTGGATGCCCTGTTTCCTGATCCTCCAAAGCGGTCCAACGCTGGTACACCACCATTTCCATCGAGTCGAACGCTAAAGGTTGGCGAGAGAGTGCAAGCTCGAATCTATCGTGAAAACAAGGAGTTATGGGAGTTTTGACCCAAAAAACGAGAAGTTTTCGAACTACCTTCAGAGGTTTGACAATTATCTTAACGTCAAAAATGTCACCACGGACGTGAAGATAAGTCACCACGGACGTGAAGATAAAATGTCACCACGGACGGACAGCTTCCTGATCCTGGAAGGATCCAACTGGCTGATCTTCCTCGGCCCACAAGAAATAGAAGACCACCAGCATATCTAAAAGACTATGTGCCAAATTGAGTAGGGACATTTTTCACTAAATTATCATCCTTCATTGTGTTTTCTACAAAATAAGTGGGGGAGATTATAATGTAGCAGTTCTTGTAACAGTTCGTTGCCCCCCACCTATATAGCTCCTGCATTATCAGTTATCTCACATGTTCATTATTCAGTACGTCTTTATTCGAATACACCAGTTTTACTACGCGTGCGTTATTACATACCTTCTTTTGTCACGTCAAAACTCGACATCACTTAAGCCATATGATGTTCCAAAGAGCTTGTTAGTATGAAAATGGACCTGTATTTCAAAAGTTTGATTCATGATCGTGTTGTGAGGCACAATCTTTGAGTCATTGTGAACGAACGGCTGGTCGTACAAAGCTGCGGATGGTCTTAAAAAATTCTACGGAACAAACTCTATCTAAATATGAAATAAAAAACATACCGTTCTATATGAATTTTTCGAGATATGAGATTTTCAAAATTCGATTTGAACCCCTTCCCCTTGACCTAGGGTTATGAAAAGTTTCGAGGACCATTGTGGGGTTGGTCGAAACCCATAAAAAAAATTTCGTAATTTTAACTCAACGCTAACTGGGCAAAGTGGCGCGGACGGCGTACGGCGGACGGACGGATTTTTTTTTATTCGATTTTCTGAATCTACGTATCTTGAAACGTAAACCAACAAATTTTGAGGGGGGGTTAAAAAAAATTTTTCTTTGGGCGATTCCAATGGTTCATTATCGAAGATAATAAACCAACATGGTAATTGGTTTTTGAAGTTATATAACTCGGCTCCCTTTAGACCTAGCGACTTGAAACTTTCAGGGCTTTCTATTATCCACACCAAAAAGATCCATACCAAATGTCAAGTTGATCGGTCTACTAGGAGCCGAGATATGGCCATAATTAGCCTAAATTACCCTAAATTTCAGTTTTTTTGTCCCTAATTTTTTTTGGGTTGAGATAATTGCTTATTTCGTTCAAATGGCACTGAGCCATGCTATAAAGAAGGTGTGTAAAACAATTCAAGTCGATTGGTCCTTTTACCCAGGCTGTAGACTCGTCAAAGTGGACAGAATTTTCCTAAGGTTTCTGTTTTTTTGTTTCTAAAACTTTTTTGGGTTGAGATAATGGGTTAAATCTTATATAAGGCTCTGTCTCAAGGTTATATGAAGCTCTGTGCAAAATTTCAAGTCAATCGGTCAACGTGGAGAGGCTCCAGCCTTGCCTGTCTGAACAAGGAGAAGAAGGAGGAGAAGGAGAAGAACAATCTAACGCCGAAAAACCGGGTTTTTGACGTTATGTAGCTCGGCTCCCTTTAGACCTATCGATTTGAAACTTTCAGGGCTTTCTAATATACACTCAAAGAAGACCCACACCAAATTTCAAGTTGATCGGTCAAATAGGAGCCGAGATATGGATACCTCGAAAACGCGTTTCGTGACGTCCGGTAAACATGCACTCGGCACCGTTCGTTTTCTCAACTTCTTTGCTTGGCGGGGTAGCGTTTCTATATATGTTCTGATAATAACACTGTACGCGCTGAATGAGGCGCTAAATCAGTGTGGTCCGGGAAGTGCTGCTCTCTACCGAAACACAGGTGCAACCTTCTTCCCCTTGCCATCAGGCAGTCTGTATTCTCTCGTCCGCTATCGGAAACCCTCTCGCGTCATCGCATTTTCTCCTTTTTGTGCCATCACATTTTCTTTCTTTATCGTAGTGAACTATTGTTCAAAGTAAGCTCTAGTACACGGCTGTCTAATTACAATTTACATAAGTACATCCCCCCTTTCTGCTCGTAAACGTGTACGATCTTCGTCGAAGCTCAACTCTTCTCTTCCCGCCGGCCGGCGGTCTCCTGCAGCGCTGCAAACTTCGTGAGTACCGATTTCTTACGTACATATGTTTACAAGAGCAGTTTACCCCCTCTTTTAAAACGCATAATTTAAATTCATACTCAAATATACAGTCCATTTCGCCCCTGAGCTTAGTACAGCCAGCGCAATCCCCAACAAAGTGGTCCTTTTTCGAGCCGAATCGTACAAGTGGTTCTAGTCAAGAAGAATCTTACATATCTAGTCATTTTGTATCATTAGACAGCCGAAATATTTCTAGTCGTTATTATTAGTCAGAGTCAGCTATTTTTCGATCAAGTGAGTAGGAGTAGGAACGTGCAATACTTAGGTAGGTACGTGTATAAGTTATCCTTGGATCCGTGCAATAAAGAGGCTTTATTTCCGTATGTATATTACCTATTTCGTTGTTGAGTTTTTGTTGATCATTTCAAAACTTTATTCGCGTTGTTATTTCTCTTAATAAAGGATTGTTACTCGATAAAATACTCTATTTTTCGGCCTTAATTTATTGCTCGGATTTTCTTTGTTCAACCTTGTCCACGTTCTCGTTGCACAACCCGCAACTTGTTGCACTGTTATTGACATAAGTCAACAGTTCAAACTATTACACATAAGTTCCTACACTTTGATTCCTATTAGTTCCTAACTCACTGTGATATTCCGCGATTAAACTGTGATAATTCCTGTTCCTAGTACCTATCTCCGTTGTTTACATTTCGAACTTAGAAGAATATGCCCGACGAGACGCCTAAAGTTACGTCGGAGGAGGTCAGGCGTTCGTTGCGCTTATATAAACGTAAACGAGAAGGTATTTTTGCACAGCTACAGCAAATTAAAAGCTTCACAGAAGCTGAGAGCGTAAAAACTGGTGCTACGAATGTATTTTTGGCTAGCTGTTCAAATTTAGAGAATATTAGGCAGCAGTTTGACACTATTCAAGATGATATTTTGGAAGCAAATATTGATGCAGCCGACGCTGATCAATTACCTTATGATTCGGTTAATGCTGCATTTTATGAAATTTTCTATCATATCCGCGCTATCGAAAATTCTGTAAAACGTGTTGCTGACTCTGTTTTAAATACTTCTACAACAGTTGTTGAATGTAAACCTCAAATTAAGTTACCAAAATTAGAAGTTCCTGTATGGAATGGCGATCCTGACACATTTTGTAGTTTCTTTGCACTTTATAATGCTGCGATCCATTCCAGTTCATATTCTGGCGCGGTAAAGTTGACATATTTAAGGTCTTTACTGACAGGTACTCCACGTAAGCTCATCGAGAATTTGAATATTACGGATGCAGATTATGATGTAGCGTATAAAACTATTTGTGATAATTATAATAATGTCAGGATTCGCGCAACCCACCATTTAAATAAATTGTTTTCCTTTGCACCCCTATCTGGTGAGGGTGTTGTTGATCTTCAATCCTTTTTAGATATTTTTGGCACTAATTGGAAAGCCTTTCTTAATTTACATATACGTGATGCGCACGATTTCATTATGTTTAGTTTAGGATTTCGTTGTTTACCCACTAATATTCGTAGTGCATTTGAACGTTCGTTTGGTCAGAGTGAGAGTATCCCCACATTTGAGGAGTTAATCGACTTCGTTCAGGAACAAGTCCGCATCCAGGAAATAATGAACCAAACTTCAGTTAAGCCCCTGAAAACCGCTTCTCCCGCAAAACACACAGCAGTGCATAAATCAGTGCTCGCAACCTCGGCCCTTCATGTCTCACCGTCGGCCAACACTTTTTCTCCACAGCAACTTAGTGCTACCTCTCAGTCGTCATCGACATGTCCTCGCTGTGCTTCTCCCTCGCATAAAATTTATTACTGCCCAGTGTATAATAATCTTTCTCTCGCTGATAAGCGCACGTGGTTAGTTGAAAAGAAGCGGTGCTTCAAGTGCTTGGGTACCCATACCTCCCCCCAGTGTAAGTCTCGTGGTCGATGTGGTACTTGTAAGAGTTCCTCTCATCACTCCTCTCTGCATTTCACCAACGACTCTGCTCATCCAGCTGCTGGAGCTTCTTCTGCCCCCGAGTCTTCTAACTCTCCTACTCCGGTGGTGACTTCCAAGTCTCCCATTCAGTCTCTGCTGACAGGTGCTCGTCAGGCTCTTGTTGAACGACCAGTGGTGGTTCTCGCCACCATCCAGGCTCTCATTCTCAACCGCTTCAACCAATGGATTCCCGTACGCTGCATTCTGGATCCAGGCTCCGAGATAAACATGATCACTGGCGACTGCAACCAGCGTCTTGGGCTTCCAGTGACACCATACCGCCAAGAACTTTGTGGTGCAATGCAGCAACCGTTAGGTGCCTCTGGTGGCATTGTTTCATGTGTGTTGGCTTCTCGGTTGTCTTCTGCCACTCGTATACCCACACAAGCAGCTGTAGTGTCGCACATTTGCCACGATCAACCCAAGATTGCTCTCTCCAAGGAAGTTTACGAGCGATTTGCGCACTTGGAACTAGCGGACCAAGCCTTCCACGAGCCTGGAAAGATCGATTTCCTCATTGGAGCAGAACTAATGGACGAAGTGTTGCAGGGCGGTGGCGAGGTTATCCATGGGAGACCAGCAGCAATTCGTACCATTTTTGGTTGGGCCATCATAGGCAAAGTACCAGCATCTAGCCCAGCTCCATCCAGGTTGTGTATGCTGACCGGTGCCAGGTCCCTGGACGAGTCAGTCCAACGATTCTGGCAAGCAGAGGAAGTTGACGCAGAGGTTCCCTCTGATCCCCTTCACCAGGTGGCTGAAACTCACTTCCGCTCTCATGTCTCTCGCCGGCCATCAGGTACCTGCTCAGGGAGTTTACCTTTTAGGGAAGCTGCTTCTCTACCACCTTTGGGTGAATCACGCGATGTCGCACTAGAACACAGGGTCTCTTCTCTTCAGCAGCACCATCTCTCCACATTCTCGGCGTCTTCTGGGATCCTGCACTGGCCGTCTTCTCCTACAACATTGCTGCTGCCTGTGACGCCTCCACCAAGAGACCGGTACTCTCCCGGTCTCTTTGCTCTTTGCCTGAGCGGTTCTCTTCACGGTGGGCGGCCTTTGCCGGGCGACTCTCTTCGTTGACGAGGAGGGGCTTCTCAGGGTGGGCGGCCGCCTGGGCCATGCGGTTCTCCCTGCGCGCAGTAAACGTCCATTGTTGCTGCACAAGGACGCACCCCTGTCAAAACTCTGGGTCTCAAAATTGGCAATTTTGGGTGGGCGGTGTACGCGCTGAATGAGGCGCTAAATCAGTGTGGTCCGGGAAGTGCTGCTCTCTACCGAAACACAGGTGCAACCTTCTTCCCCTCGCCATCAGGCAGTCTGTATTCTCTCGTCCGCTATCGGAAACCCTCTCGCGTCATCGCATTTTCTCCTTTTTGTGCCATCACATTTTCTTTCTTTATCGTAGTGAACTATTGTTCAAAGTAAGCTCTAGTACACGGCTGTCTAATTACAATTTACATAAGTACATCCCCCCTTTCTGCTCGTAAACGTGTACGATCTTCGTCGAAGCTCAACTCTTCTCTTCCCGCCGGCCGGCGGTCTCCTGCAGCGCTGCAAACTTCGTGAGTACCGATTTCTTACGTACATATGTTTACAAGAGCAGTTTACCCCCTCTTTTAAAACGCATAATTTAAATTCATACTCAAATATACAGTCCATTTCGCCCCTGAGCTTAGTACAGCCAGCGCAATCCCCAACAAACACAGTCGTCAAAAACTCATACAATTTAAATGTCAACAGATGAAGTGCTTTGGACTCGTGTCTCCCCAACTGACCAACAGATGGAATAATTTGAATGTATTGGTAAAATATGACTAGAATTTTGTCAAGTAATAGTACATTGGTAGATACATCTTATTTTACATTCTAAACACAAAATATCACCAAATCATGTGTTGATTGAATCAGCCGTTCCCCGAAAATTGGACTGCAGTTCCACCGTTTGATTCACGCTCATGCATACAGTCATTAATAAACCGTTGTGGAAAACTTTGCAATTGAAATGTCGTTGGTTTGAAACCTGATTCAGAATCCTAAAAATCTTCGAGGAACGACGTCAAGCAATTATTCCGGCTTGCTGTAACGCCATTGCACCGGTCTCTGCCGCTGGCGTGTCACCACAAGCTGTACAGCAAATTCTGAAGGTCCTGTGAGTGGAAGTTCAAAATTCCATGTCTCTAGACCCATTCGTGAGTTGATTCCTCCGAAACCGCCAAACCAAAAATGGTTCCTTTTTTTGGAGATTGCCGGAAAAGTCCTGGACCTAGCGAGATAGGAAAGTAGATACTGTGCCAGGACACACGTCCAGGACCAGGCGCTATGGAATCTGGCACTTGAGAAATCGATGGTGGACGGTGGTGGTCGATGGTGGATCATACCAAAAACACCGCGCCTTTTGGTTTGAAAAACCAAAAAAAGAAAAGATTTGAAAAAATTTTTAGAGAGAAGCGAGATCGAAAAACTCTGCAAATTCTTGACACAACGGTTTATTATCTTCCTTGTGCAGATCACCCTTCTGTCTATACCAGACTGTATTGCAAATCGGCACCATACCATATTCTCACCGTACTCATACCATACCATACGAATTTCTTTGCTATCATACCATACTGTATTATACCAAATCATACATACAATAATATACCATACCATACTCATACCATGTCATACAAACCGAGTGAATAATGAAATGTCATCCATTTCAGACCTATATTTAAAATTTCAAGTATCTAGCTCATCATCAACATTTAATTTGTTTAAACAAATAGGTATTATTTAAACAATTTTACAGACAAGAAACCGAGTGAATATTGCATTGTGATCCAGTTCTGACCTATTTTTAAAATTTCAAGTCAATAGCTCATCATCAAAATTTAATTTGTATTATTACAAAAAGGTATTATTTAAACAATTTTACAGATGAGAAACCGAGTAAATATTGCAATGTGGTCTATCCCCGACTCACGGTTAAAATTTCTAGACTGTAGCTTACCGGGAAGATGAAAAAAGGTAGTTTTATTCTGGGCTTCTGGTGGTTGGGTCACATAACGGCCGTTTTCGGCGCGAAAGTTTAGTGTTTTTCCTAAACCTTTGCGCGCTCACTGTGAACGAACAGCTGGTCGCACAAAAATCCAATTGGTCTTAAAAGATTCGTAATTTTTCAGGTCATTCGAAAGTGAACTAAACATTACACGGTTCAGTTAAATATTTGGAGATAAGACATCGTCGAAATTTTAAATTTCGTTTTGAACCCCTTCCCCTTGACCTAGGGTTATGAAAAGTTTCGAGGATCATTGTGGGGCTGGTCCAAACCCAGAAACCAAATTTCGTAATTTTAACTCAACGCTAACTGGGCAAAGTGGCACGGACGGCGGACGGCGTACGGCGGACGGACGGATTTTTTTTTATTCGATTTTCTGAATCTACGTGTCTTGAAACGTAAACCAACAAATTTTGAGGGGGGGTTAAAAAATTTTTTTCTTTGGGCGATTCCAATGGTTCATTATCGAATTTCTTTCCTATCATACCATACTGTATTATACCAAATCATACATACAATAATATACCATACCATACTCATACCATGTCATACAAACCGAGTGAATAATGAAATGTCATCCATTTCAGACCTATATTTAAAATTTCAAGTATCTAGCTTTATCATCAACATTTAATTTGGTTAAACAAATAGGTATTATTTAAATAATTTTACAGACAAGAAACCGAGTGATCCAGTTCTGACCTACATTTAAAATTTCAAGTCAATAGCTCATCATCAAAATTTAATTTGTATTATTACAAAAAGGTATTATTTAAACAATTTTACAGATGAGAAACCGAGTAAATATTGCAATGTGGTCTATTCCCGACTCACGGTTAAAATTTCTAGACTGTAGCTTATAGTCCTGGAGCCGAGGCCGAAAATGGGTGTTCATTTTAGGAGAAGGTTTGATATAAAATTATGAAAATCTAGTCAATTCTGAGTAAGAAAATCCAAGTCTGCCATTTCAAAGCGGTTGCTTTCAAAAATGGCAGCCATTTAAAAAGTGACGAAAACGCACAAACATGACCTGTCTTTAGGATGGATGGAACTTTTATAGATGATAGATTATGTCCAAACATAGATGTTTTCACCAGTCTGCCACTTTCAACCGGTTGAAAATGCGTGGCAGACTCAATTTCAAAAATTGCATTTTTCGGGTGTAAAATTTACAGTATTTGGGACGCCTCAAATTTTCACACATGATTATATATGCCCAAATAAGGAGTTTGAGACTTGTCTGCCAATCTAAAGCAGTTGAAAAGTAATGGCAGACTTGAATTGAAATATTGCCAAATTTGGTGATAAATTTCATCAGTTTTAGGAAGATTCAAATTTCAATACGTTAAAGTACCTGTGGTATGAGAGCAATAGACCATGGTCTGCCTTGCCTAGCCAGTTGCTTTCTACCGACAGACTGAAATGCAAAAATTGCCAAATTACTGATCAAAATTTTGTGATTTTAGGATGCTTCAAATTTCGGCTCAACATTGTTCTCCTGCAATAAGACTGAAAAAGAGTAGTCTGCCTTCAGTAACCCGTTGTTTAAGTTAGGCAGACTGAAATTGAAAAATTGCAATTTTCAAGGTCAAAATGAATGTATTTTGGGAAAGTTGTAATTTTGGCATGTGATACTAGCATGTTAGTGTAAACTTTTCGACGCAGTCTGCCATCAATATTCCGCTGCCTTCTGGCGGCAGACTGAACTCAAACGTGGGAAAACAGAAATAATTTCAATTATTGACCATTTTTATGGTAAAAATGCATCTTCTTTAGGACGATTCAAATTTTGGCACATGATACTACATTGTAAGAAGAAACTTTGTGACATGGTCTGCCATCAATATCCAACTGATTTTTTCGGCAGACCAACAATATTAGGTATCTTACTTACATAATATGTTACAATTTGCCATCCCTCAACACCTTTATTAGCTGCAAGTAATTTTTTCTACATCCATTTTCCTTCATGTCCGACTGTAGAAAATATCTTTAATTTATAAATGAAACAAGGGAGAAGCAGAAAACAGAATGGGAAAACACTAAACTTCGCGTCGAAAACGGCCGTTAGGTGGGTCCCGGGTAGCCGCCCAGAATAAAACTGCCTTTTTTTCATCTTCCAGGTAAACTACAGTCTAGAAATTTTAACCGTCAGTCGGGGATAGACCACATTGCAATATTCACTCGGTTTCTCATCTGTAAAATTGTTTAAATAATACCTTTTTGTAATAATACAAATTAAATTTTGATGCTGAGCTATTGACTTGAAATTTTAAAAATAGGTCAGAACTGGATCACAATGCAATATTCACTCGGTTTTTTGTCTGTAAAATTGTTTAAATAATACCTATTTGTTTAAACAAATGAAATTTTGATGATGAGCTACATACTTGAAATTTTAAATATAGGTCAGAAATGGATGACATTTCAATATTCACTCGGTTTGTATGACATGGTATGAGTATGGTATGGTATATTATTGTATGTATGATTTGGTATAGTACAGTATGGTATGATAGGAAAGAAATTCGTATGGTATGGTATGAGTACGGTGAGAATATGGTATGGTGCCGATTTGCAACACAGTCTGGTATAGACAGAAGGGAGTTTATTTTTCTATGGCCATAGATTTAGGCAAGTTTAGTTATTTTCCATTGTACATTGGTAACATCAACCGAATCCAGAAATAACATTATTTTGTTTACTTTTCCAACAATTTTGATTATTTATTTATCGCCACATTGCATCCGACATTTGGACATTTCACCGCTGAACACGACGGCGAAGTCAGAATTGCAATCTCGCATTACGTCCTAAAATGGACGAAGCGATTAGGAAGAAGTTGAACGAAACGAAACCTATCCATATAAACTTCACGAATCTGAAGACATACGTAATCCCATTATAAGTTAATATTAACTCACAAACAGTACCTTAAGCGGACGAGGCGAAATACATTGGCATGACTCTCGACTGCAAGCTGAGGTGGAAAGCCCATGTAAAGAAAAAGAAATAAAAAACATACCGTTCTATATGAATTTTTCGAGATATGAGATTTTCAAATTTTCAAAATTCGTTTTGAACCCCTTCCCCTTGACCTAGGGTTATGAAAAGTTTCGAGGACCATTGTGGGGTTGGCCGAAACCCATAAAAAAAATTTCGTAATTTTAACTCAACGCTAACTGGGCAAAGTGCCGCGGACGGCGTACGGCGGACGGACGGATTTTTTTTTATTCGATCTTGAAACGTAAACCAACAAATTTTGAGGGGGGGTTAAAATTTTTTTTCTTTGGGCGATTCCAATGGTTCATTATCGATGATAATAAACCAAAATGAAGTACGAGGTACGCGGTGTGGGTGTGACAGGGGGCGCAGAGACATAAAAGGTCTCGTCGTATGACGCACTAGTTGGCTCCTGCCAGCCGTATTACGTCATACGCTCGTGCGTCATAGGCTCTGACGTACTTGTTGGCCTCCTGCTAGCCGTCTTACGTCATACGCTCGTGCGTCATAGGCTATGACGCACTTGTTGGTCTCCTGCCAGCCGTCTTACGTCATACGCTCGTGCGTCATAGGCTCTGACGTGCTTGTTGGCCACCTGCCACCCGTCTTACGTCATACGCTTGTGCGTCATTGGCTCTGACGCACTAGTTATCCTGCCAGCCGTCTTACGTCATACGCTCGTGCGTCATAGGCTCTGACGTACTTGTTGGCCTCCTGCTAGCCGTCTTACGTCATACGCTCGTGCGTCATAGGCTATGACGCACTTGTTGGTCTCCTGCCAGCCGTCTTACGTCATACGCTCGTGCGTCATAGGCTCTGACGTACTTGTTGGCCACCTGCCAGCCGTCTTACGTCATACGCTTGTGCGTCATTGGCTCTGACGCACTAGTTATCCTGCCAGCCGTCTTACGTCATACGCTCGTGCGTCATAGGCTCTGACGTACTAGTTGGCCTCCTGCCAGCCGTCTTACGTCATACGCTCGTGCGTCATAGGATCTGACGTAATTTCCCGCCGGTCGCTTGTGTTCTGACGTGATCTGAGGGAAAGGGTGAATCAAGGGAACAAATTTTTCCCGTTTCAGTTTATGTGCCAAAGCAAAGACATGAAAATGTCAAAAAAATGTGTAAATAGGTACCTAAGCCCAACTGTAATGTCAATTTTCTGACAATGAGTTTTCGACTATAGTTTTCATACCTTTTTACTTAAGTACTTATTGAAATTTGAGACTGATAATGAGCTGTTTGCAAATAAAAAGTCTGATAACTTCATTAGGTACATCTTATTAATCTATTTTCAAGTTCCGATTCACAGTTGAATGTGTTTTATTTAGATGTCGTAAAATTCGAAAACGATGGAATGACGAAAAACCTGTCGACTACTGACTCAAGTGATACTGTCGACTTCTAACACATGTAGGTCGACTACTAGTGCAAAACCATGTCGACTACTGAAGAAAATGTTGGTCACTGGTATCGACTACTACCTAGAGCATTGGGATTTTTTACAAAACTTCTTTTTCCCTTTTCAAACCATGTTGAATAATATTTCCCGCTGCCAGGTCTTTTAGGAAAGGATCTTGGGTACACAATGAACAGGTTTGCAATGAGAAAAAAACCG